>OX465579.1:3143917-3328919 GCA_950022655.1 Alentia gelatinosa | reverse complement strand
CTAGGTGGGTAATAAATAGCGGATCTGTAGGCTCCATAGCCTAGTTTGGAGACTCCGTATTAGGTGGGTAATAATAGCGATCTGTAGGCTCCATAAGCTTAGTATGGAGACTCTGTATTAGGTGGGTAATAATAGCGATCTGTAGGCTCCATAGCCTTAGTTTGGAGACTCCGTATTAGGTGGGTAATAATAGCGATCTGTAGGCTCCATAAGCTTAGTATGGAGACTCTGTATTAGGTGGGTAATAATAGCGATCTGTAGGCTCCATAACTTAGTATGAAGACTCCGTAATAGGTGGGTAATAATAGCGATCTGTAGGCTCCATAGACTTAGTATGGAGACTCCGTATTAGGTGGGTAATAATAGCGATCTGTAGGCTCCATAGACTTAGTATGGAGACTCCGTATTAGGTGGGTAATAATAGCGATCTGTAGGCTCCATAAGCTTAGTATGGAGACTCTGTATTAGGTGGGTAATAATAGCGATCTGCAGGCTCCATAGGCTTAGTAAGGAGACTCCGTATTAGGTGGGTAATAATAGCGATCTGTAGGCTCCATAGACTTAGTATGGAGACTCCGTATTAGGTGGGAAATAATAGCGATCTGTAGGCTCCATAGCCTTAGTTTGGAGACTCCGTATTAGGTGGGTAATAATAGCGATCTGTAGGCTCCATAGGCTTAGTATGGAGACTCTGTATTAGGTGGGTAATGATAGCGATCTGTAGGCTCCATAAGCTTAGTATGGAGACTCTGTATTAGGTGGCTAATAATAGCGATCTGCAGGCTCCATAGGCTTAGTATGGAGACTCTGTACTAGGTGGGTAATAATAGCGATCTATAGGCTCCATAAGCTTAGTATGAAGACTCTGTACTAGGTGGGTAATAATAGCGATCTATAGGCTCCATAAGCTTAGTATGAAGACTCCATATTAGGTGGGTAATAATAGCCATCTGTAGGCTCCATAGGCTTAGTATGGAGACTCCGTACTAGGTGGGTAATAATAGCGATCTATAGGCTCCATAAGCTTAGTATGAAGACTCAGTACTAGGTGGGTAATAATAGCGATCTGTAGGCTCCATAAGCTTAGTATGGAGACTCCATATTAGGTCGGTAATAATAGCCATCTGTAGGCTCCATAGGCTTAGCATAGAGACTCCGTACTAGGTGGGTAATAATAGCGATCTGTAGGCTCCATAGGCTTAGTATGGAGACTCCTTATTAGGTGGGTAATAATAGCGATCTGTAGGCTCCATAGGCTTAGTATGGAGACTCTGTATTAAGTGGGTAATAATAGCGATCTGTAGGCTCCATAGGCTTAGCATGGAGACTCCGTACTAGGTGGGTAATAATAGCGATCTGTAGGCTCCATAGGCTTAGTAAGGAGACTCCGTATTACGTGGGTAATAATAGCGATCTGTAGCCTCCATAGGCTTAGTATGGAGACTCTGTATTAGGTGGGTAATAATAGCGATCTGTAGGCTCCATAGGCTTAGCATGGAGACTCCGTACTAGGTGGGTAATAATAGTGATCTGTAGGCTCCATAGGCTTAGCATGGACACTCCGTATTAGGTGGATAATTAAGGGACTGACGAGCCATTGAAGCAGGGGCGACAGTTGCCTTGTCCGGGCTGAATGGTTGCTAGGTGAGGGCTCTGGAGGCTGTCGCTTTGTCGTCGCTATGACAACATCTCAGCGTAACCTAGTTACCATGACACCATCCTGCTATTAACGTCACGTCACGTCGTTCACGTCATGGATGTGACGTGGCCACTTTGTCAGGTGCCTCCGGTAACCATGGGAACGCCTCCCGTGACCTGTCACGTGGTGTATCACGTGATATGTCACAGCGACCGATGTACGTAATAGAAATATCATAGAGGAAACGTTATTTCATATGATTGTTTATGTGGTGTGAGTTGTCTTTGCGGAATGATATTACAAAGCGGAGCTGAGTGATATTTGTAGCAGAAGACAATGAATGCCATGTAAACAATTATATGAAATTGAGTGACATTTATATTTTATCCTACCCCATCAGATCTTTTAACTTCATATGTCAAGTGTGGCATATAGATATTTTTTGGCATAACCGTGGCATATAGATATTTTATGGCATAACCGTGGCATACAGTCTATGGCGATTTATATGAATCGCTTAGTACTTCACAAGGCGAAGATGCATGAATTACGTAGCGATTCAAACGAAATGGGATCGAGCTCTGACCATAAACTTTCATAGGTTTCTGAATTTATCTCACACTTCACATTGACTAATGGGCTAACATTTGTGACATAATCCCCCATTGGATATTTTTTTCTAAATATCTCATGGGCGTTGGATACGAATTTCCTATGTTAAAGCTATGGAGAAAAGATTCCAGGGGTGAGATAAATTCACAATATTACCATGATTTCGATCTGAGTGGCCGTATTCTCCGCGTAGTTGACGAGTATTGCGTAGCGTCAACTACAAGGAGAATACGGCCACAGAGATCGAAATCATGGTAATGTTGTATTTATTACTCACTTATTTTTAGATTTAAGCAATAAATATGATCGTTAGAAAACTTTTCAACATAGTTAAGAAGTTATGTTTGGGACTATTTTCATCTCAATGGGACTTTCATCTCAAAAATCCGTATCCTCCTAGGAGGGTACGCAGGTCCGTATCCTACTCAGTAGCGATCTGTAATCTCCATAGGCTTAGTATGGAGACTCCGTATCAGGTGGGTAATAAATAAAAGTAACCCCTTGGTTTAGGACTCGTGAGAGCCCTAGTGCAATATTGTCATTGTGACCGATATACGTAAAAGGGTAGAGAGAGGTTATAGTGACTTTCAGCGTGCTGCAAACCATCTGATTGCTAACTCTGTGACATTGGGAATGGTGAAAAGTCCCATAAAATATCATCGTACCCAACATCAGTTGCATTGGATACGACTTTCCCATGTCAAATCTTCTGCTGTGTTGTACTAGCAAAGGGAAATTTTAAACATATTGATTATTAAGGAGCTTCGTTGTCCATGTTGGTCCTTTGTAAGTAGAACTAATCAGTGTCTCTCTTGATGTCCTTTCAGGGAAGCACGATACGGAAGAGGAAAATGTACGAAGAATTCCTATCCAAAGTCTCCATCCTCGGTGAGTTGTGGGCTTTTATACCTTCTCCACACTATGTCTGACTCAGATGTAAAATGGGCATACTGCTTTACATTCCTACACGAAGTTGTGTTAATGACTTTTCTGCTTACATAGAGCTTTGACAGGTTTGACCAATTTTCGTGAATGTTTTGTTTTGTTAAGATTTTTTTTGCTGACATGAACCTTTTTTTCTTTTTTTTTCACGACAGAAGTCTGGATATTTTCCTGAATTCTTTTTGTTAGGGTGATTGTCTTTGCTAACAGAACCTTGATAAGTTCTAATAATTTTCCAGAATATTATATTATGTTGTTTTTAAAGTTAAATTAGTTTTCCGAATGTTTTTTGTTTGCTGACAAAGAATCCAGTTTTTGAACAATTTTTTATTATTATGTCTTTTGCTGACAGAAGAAGTTAATAATTTTCCTGGACAAGCGGCTGACCATGTCCGACTCACTGTTTGAATCATTTTCTGAATGGTTGTTGTTTGTTGTGACAGAGAACCTGGACAAGTGGGAGCGGCTGACCGTGTCCGACTTGCTGTTTGAATCATTTACTGAATGTTTGTTGTTTGTCGTGACAGATAAACTGGACAAGTGGGAGCGGCTGACCGTGTCCGACTCGCTGTTTGAATCATTAACTGATTATTCATCGTTTGTTGTGACAGAGAACCTGGACAAGTGGGAGCAGCTGACCGTGTCCGACTCGCTGTTTGAATCATTTACTGAATGTTTGTTGTTTGTTGTGACAGAGAACCTGGACAAGTGGGAGCGACTGACCGTGTCCGACTCGCTGTTTTAATCATTTACTGAATGGTTGTTGTTTGTTGTGACAGAGAACCTGGACAAGTGGGAGCGGCTGACCGTGTCCGACTCGCTGTTTGAATCATTTACTGAGTGTTTGTTGTTTGTTGTGACAGAGAACCTGGACAAGTGGGAGCGGCTGACCGTGTCCGACTCGCTGTTTGAATCATTTACTGAGTGTTTGTTGTTTGTCGTGACAGAGAACCTGGACAAGTGGGAGCGGCTGACCGTGTCCGACTCGCTGTTTGAATCATATACTGATTATTCGTTGTTTGTTGTGACAGAGAACCTGGACAAGTGGGAGCGGCTGACCGTGTCCGACTCACTGTTTGAATCATTTACTGATTATTCGTTGTTTGTTGTGACAGAGAACCTGGACAAGTGGGAGCGGCTGACCGTGACCGACTCACTGTTTTAATCATTTCGCTGATTATTCGTTGTTTGTTGTAACAGAGAACCTGGACAAGTGGGAGCGACTGACCGTGTCCGACTCGCTGTTTTAATCATTTACTGAATGGTTGTTGTTTGTTGTGACAGAGAACCTGGACAAGTGGGAGCGGCTGACCGTGTCCGACTCGCTGTTTGAATCATTTACTGATTATTCGTTGTTTGTTGTGACAGAGAACCTGGACAAGTGGGAGCGGCTGACCGTGTCCGACTCGCTGTTTGAATCATTTACTGAGTGTTTGTTGTTTGTCGTGACAGAGAACCTGGACAAGTGGGAGCGGCTGACCGTGTCCGACTCGCTGTTTGAATCATATACTGATTATTCGTTGTTTGTTGTGACAGAGAACCTGGACAAGTGGGAGCGGCTGACCGTGTCCGACTCACTGTTTGAATCATTTACTGATTATTCGTTGTTTGTTGTGACAGAGAACCTGGACAAGTGGGAGCGGCTGACCGTGACCGACTCACTGTTTTAATCATTTCGCTGATTATTCGTTGTTTGTTGTGACAGAGAACCTGGACAAGTGGGAGCGGTTGACCGTGTCCGACTCGCTGTTTGAATCATTTACTGATTATTCGTTGTTTGTTGTGACAGAGAACCTGGACAAGTGGGAGCGGCTGACCGTGTCCGACTCGCTGGAGCCGGTGCAGTTTGAGGACGGTCAGGAGATCGTCCGGCAAGGCGACCCCGGCGACGACTTCTTCATCATTGTTGAGGTGAGACTCATACTCAATATACTGCCAACTCTACTATGACTTTAACAGAGATGGCAGTTTTCCTATTTTCCAAGGAAATCCTTGATTTGATTTTCAGTTTAGCTTTTTTTTTATAAACAATAAATTGGGCCTCATTCACACCAATAAACAGTCACTCAAACCTCCCCAAACATTCTCACCCCTAGTCCTTGGCCAATAACAATGTGATTTCCATGTTTTCTCAGTCTCTCTGAGGCAGTACATTCCAAATGTTCTCTATTTTTATCGTATTAAACAGAGAAAATATCAATTAAGCCTCATTCACACCAATAAAACAATGGTGTGAACTTCCCCCACACCCTCAGCCCCATGCTGTACCTGACACCAACATCATTTTCATAGGTTCTTTCAAACAGAAAGTCCACATGAAAAATATTTCCACATACTTTCCTTGTTCCAACTGACATCCCTACTCAGGGAAAACTCAAGGGAATTGTCAGGAATAACGAGAAAATTTCTCCTGAAATCACAAAATAACAGCGATGGCAGTTCTCCACTTTACTAAGAAAATCCTTGTTTTCATTATAGTAAGGATGAGAAACTGCTTTTGAATTAAAAAAAATGTCTTATTTGTAATGCTTGCCTTGTTTCTGACTGTGTCTGACTCTTTTTCAGGGAACGGCAAGCGTACTCCAAAAACGATCTGAGAATGAAGAGCCAGTGGAAGTGGGCAAACTCGGACCTTCAGATTACTTTGGTGAGTAGACCAGAATAGATCAAGTGTCAAACAGACGTTTTATGGAATAATAGTGAAAAGACCACGATTAAAGTGTTAGAAATGAGAACAAAGTCAAAGAACAAGATCTTGGCTCTGGGAGGCAGCTTGTGTAAAAACCTAATAATGTCTCCAATTCCTTTTTCTTCAATTTGCCATCTTTGAATATAACAGAATAATTTCCTGATTCAATAAACTGTTTGCGTGTATAATTATATTGGTATATTATTATATAGATATATATTTCGGAGTTACAGGATCATGACTTCATGAATATTCAGTAGGTCACATGATCTCAACATGTTTAATTCGCGGGCTTCACATGCTTCACGTCCGCCATTGTGAACGATTGTCTCCCACACACTCAAATTTTTTCTGTAAGAGTGTTGATGAAATACGTTACATTTATTTTGGAAGTGTTGATAAAAATTCTCGGTTTCTTGCTGATATATTGATTATATCCATGATTATATGTAAGTGTCAGGAAGCAGGGGACAGGTACTATGCAGGGGGCTGGACTCGTAATCCAAGGATGTGTGTTCAAGTCTCACTGCAGTCACTCTTCTCCTTCATCCCAAGCAGTGGTAGCTTTACTGCTATATCAAAGGCCAGTCCTTCTCATACCATGTCTGTTTGGTGTGGTGTACAGCCACTTTTCTCCTTCATCCCCAGCAGTGGTAGACTTACTGCTATATCAAAGGCCAATCCTTCTCATGCCATGTCTATGTGATGTGGTGTACAGCCACCTTTCTCCTTCCTCCCCAGCAGTGGTAGATTTACTGCTATATCCAAGACCAGTCCTTCTCATACCATGTCTATGTGATATGGGAACTAAATGAACTCTCACTTCTGTAAATGTGTAGGAGATTTCTACCTAAAGTCAGCTCATAGATTCTATCACCACGCCTGTAGTATAAAAACAGTGCGAAAAAGCTGAACCTTGAAAAAGTCTGGATAGGACCTATAATGGTTGACCAGACATAAAATCAAACAAACAAAGTAAGCTGTCACTTTGGTGAGGCCCTGTCAGTTATCAGATTAGTCGCAGCCTATCTCTGATTCTTCACTCACTGACATTTCGCCTACAGCAGCAAAGACGAAACCTACACAAAGCAAGACAAATAAGCCTGTGGCGGAAGCCTAGCAGGAGCTGTGGAACGTGGCTACGGCACAGAGCAGAAGCGTCACTCGTGCAGCTTCCTGTCGATGTTTACTTGTAAACTTGGTATTATTTAATGCTTCGTGTTTGATTTATACAGGTGAGATTGCCCCGTTGTTGGACTGGCCACGTACCACCATAGTCGAGGGTTCTGTTATATGTTTACTTGTGAATTTGGTATTATTTAATGCTTCAAAAAAAAAAAAAATAAAAAAAAAAATCATTTAATGCTTCATGTTTGATTTTTGCAGATGAGATTGCCTTGTTGTTGGACTGGCCAGAACAGGATGAATTTTCCTGATGTATAATTCTGGCATATTCACAGCACCACTGGGATATACATATTATCCAACATATTGGTCATTATAGATATGTCACTTTCTGTATACGATGCACCACAGACATTGCGTAGTATACACAGCCCGATGAAATGGGCATATCTATAAGAAAATGCTGGCTATAGTGATAGATATGCCAAGATTAATACATAAATAAAGTTTTATTATGTACAGAACCACCGCTCTTAAGGATTTTGCTGTTTACTTGTGAACTTTGGATTATTTAATGCTCCGTGTTTGATCTTTACAGATGAGATTGCCCTGTTGTTGGACTGGCCCAATACCATCATGCTCGGGGGGTTCTGTCATATCTTTAATTGTAAACTTGGTATTATTTAATGCTTCGTGTTTGATCTTAACAGGTGAGATTGCCCTGTTGTTGGACCGGCCACGCGCCGCCACCGTGGTGGCTCGAGGACCCCTGAAGTGTGTGAAGCTAGACAGGGGGCGCTTCGAGCGGCTTCTCGGCCCGTGCAGCGACATCCTGAAGAGGAACATTGCGCAATACAACAGCTTCGTCTCGTTATCCGTCTAGAGAGGACCCACCTCCGCCAAACACCACCACATCCAACCAGCGCGCTCCCGCCCCTCATGGGAGGCTTTTATTTATCACGCGGGAATTCTAAAACACGGAGCGACAGGCAAACGGAAAGAGAGGGAAGGGAAAACATGGAGTTCTGACACCGGTCACAGGCAGGGAGGGTGGGAGGGAAGGAAGGGAAGGAAGGGGCATGGAACAGCCTCGTTTTGAATAAGGTGCTCCTTGTTTGGGAATTCGAAGCAGACGAGATTTACGTCAAGCGACGCTGATACGTCACAGCCCCGGAAATGACGTCACGAGTGTCAAAAGGCGGGAACGCTACGTCATTTCCTGCGTCTTCTCGGCCATTATACAAACATGGGGGATGGAGGTGAAGAGTAAAGGGGCTAAATCTACTGTAACGGTTATGAGAATCCTTGATCGTTATTTGTTTTTACACTGGGAGATCACTGAGTTGTTGCCCGTGCCGGAAGTCGCGTCTGCGCATGTGTGAGTGTGCCGCCATCTGGTGGAGTGAAACGATACTAACCCCATACGATGTAGATAAACCAAAGCTGGGTAGTTCTTCTCACTGTCGCTAGGGGAAGATCAAGGGGCCTGTTGAATAGTTTAAGCTCGTACATAGAGACCCTTTTCTTTACACCAACAAGACCCAGGGACGATGTGGTTAAACATTATTCAACACTTAAGGACAACCTTCCATCAGCTAGGACTGTCTTAGTGAACAAACTTGAATATCATTAAACAATAACCCGTGTACAAGTTCTCCATGTACCCTGTACTTTCGTAGGCGTAAGTTGTTCAACAGACCCCAGAGCTAAGGACGAGAAAGAGAGTGAAACTAAACTGCCGTGTTGTATACTTAGCCTGTTTTTAGTAACTCTGCGGTTTTCATCAATAACAGATTCATGTATATTTCTTCGCCTGAGGATGCTAATGTATTTTCATATCAGTACAGGAGGGTTGAGGCTCCCATACCACAGCCACCTCCTTCTAGAGTCCTGTAGATATTAAAACAGTATGGAAGTTAGCTTTGACAAATGATTGGATGTTGAATCGCCCTATTTTCTAATGTAGTGACTTTTGTGTACTAGAACCCTGCTGCTAGTATGTTGAGCCCCTCGGTAGGGGTTGTGTGTGTTATGTTAGAGTCAGACCCTGCGGCGCTTCGTGGAAGTAAAGAAGAAACCAACAAGTTTTGGTCAAAGTCTTCGTTCTCTACAAGTTTGATGCGGAGTGATATGAATAAGGCGACAGCTGAGTGAATATCACGTAGCATTCAAACAAGTTGGAGAACGGCTTCTCTGACTAAAACGAGTTGCTTTCTGTATTTATCTCACCCTTGTACACACAAAAAGAATGGACAACACACAGGATATAGACCATGGAGAATGGACTGGATTACTCGTAGGGGTATGGAGAACTAGTTCCCAATGTTAGGCCCACGGGACAAAGATCCAGGGGTGAGATAATGATGTTTACACACTTCTGTATGCTATAGGTGAGAAACTCCCCCTCCTCATGTCAGAAGATAAGTGCTACCCGTGTAAAGGGTCAATTTATAACAAATCTTTTTGGAAATAAACGTTGAAACGGGTGATTGGGTCGGGTGATGTTATTGTTTTTGGGAGAAGAAATTTTGACAGTTCTCAAAAATAAAATGATGATGAATTGTTCATTTTTAACAAATTTGCAACATTTGATAATTCGCCAAGTAGAGTAAATAGAAACCACTGGAGCAGCAGTCAAATGACTACGCCTCGGGTTCGCGTAGTGAGTGCATTTACTCATGTTATTTCACTGCGTATCGAGACGTATGGGCATTTACATTTGTCAGGCGACTCTGGGTAATGCATGCATGCACACATGTCCGGAGACTATGCATACGCATGTCAGGTGACTATAAATTGTGCATGCAAATATGCATCAGGTCAATATGCATAGTGCATGCATGCATGCGTCTCAGGGGAGTGCGTAGTGCATGAATATATGCACATGTCAGGCGACTGCATAGTACACGCATGTATGCATGCTTCGAGTGTGTTTTCATGTGTCTTCTGACTTCATGTGGATGCACGCATGCATTTATGCATATCAGTCGAGTACACACATGACTATATATAATGCATTTACGCATGTAATATGACTCCAAGTAGAGTGTGTGTAATTATGGGTGTCAGTGGGCTACACATGTATGTGCATTTATGTGCCACTGACTATGTGTGTATCTACATGTCGATGACTATGTGTAGAGACATTATTGTATTTACACATATCGACTAACTATACATAGTGACATGCATGCATTTACGGGTATCACATGATCATGCTTCGAAGCATGCATGCATTTATGTAAGTCAAGTTTGGTGTATCGACTGAATACATAAATTGTCAGCGAACTACACAGACTTGTAGAGTGAGCGTGTAGTTACACATGTTGGCAGGCTACGCGTAGAGACATGTCTACATATACGGGTATCGGGTGACTGCATAGGGTGTGTGTGCATTAAAGCGTGTCGGCTGACTATGTATTGCGCATGTATACATTTATGAATGTCCACTGACTACTCTTTGTGCATTCATGCATTTTATGTGTATCGGCTGACTATGCTTTGTGCATGCATGCATTTACGCGTGTCGACTGACTAGGTATAATCCATGTGACTACGCAGTGTCCGCAGACTGTGCGTGGTCCACTGGGCATGCGCAACAACACTGCCCGCAGACAGGAGGCGGCGCATGCGTGTCACGTCCTTCCCGTGTTTCTGTTGTTTTATCCTGTTTGGTTTTACTATCACATATCTCTGTGTACAATGTTGATTCTTCTGTGAAAACCGAAGAATGCTTATAACAGGGACAAATAAACATTATTAACAAATACGCCACCCGAGTGACTGAGATTTTACTTTATTTCCTAAGATCACTCCACCCCAGTTTTTTTTTGCTTTTTTAAATTTCTTTTTTGCTTTTTAAAATTTTTTTATAAAGGGAATATTGTGTGTACAATAACCGAATTTGGTCATACAGCCATACTTCGACTTTGGCCCTAGCCCCCTAGGCCTCATTCTAATTGTGGGTGTTAAGCTGAATGGGTACCATTTTTGTGTAAGTCTTTGCTATGACCCAAACAGAGTTTGAACCCACGACCTTCCATGCTCGAGGCGAACACCCCTACCACTTATAGGCACTTTTCTGTGAGAGATCGTACACTACTGTTAATTGGTAACACCCTCATACTATGGTAATTCCAGGTTTTAATTTATTGGAGAAGATGAATGATAATTTATACAACAAACGATAGTTTTGTGGACAGGTGGCTCTGTGAACCATTTAGGGTTGACTTCATAAACTTTAACAAACACGGATTTAGTTTATTTCGTCAGATCATTCTATCCCCGGCAGGTCACTAGTTTTTCTTTGAAAGAACACGCATCTATTTATTGCATAGACAATAATTTGCTTAATTTACCTGGACACAACAAGTAGAATTCATATCATAGATTAGCAAATTGATAAATAATCTAGCTTTATGGTGGTTTTATTCTAAAAAGAATACACACACAAAAGGAAATAAGAAATGGTATATTACCTTCAAGGTTTAAATATGACTAAAACACACTCTCCAAGCAGTACAAAAAGTCTGGTAGGAGAGTAAGAAACAGGTCCCGCTACTGGGTCAAGGCAGCCGGTTATTTAACCCGATCTGGCTTTAGTTGTCAGTGTATGGCAATTTACCATTTTCTTATTTCCTTTTGTGTGTATTTTTAGAAAAGAACCCCCCATAAAGCTAGACTTAATTAACAATTTGTTAAACTATGAATTTTACCTACTAAGTATTTCTGCTTTTAGAGCCTACATAGAACAAACGTACTTGGTTTGAGGCGCACCCCGACTGATCCCGTGTGGGATTTAACCCGACCAACCCCTTTATCGCAGAAGGGGTTGGTTCCCAAACTATCGTTGGCAGTTTTATCTATGATATGATGACTTCCCTGATCACCAGATGGCGCCACTGTATACATTACGAGATGTGATAATGGTACTCCGCTGTGACACCAGAGGACGCCACCGGCTGCTGACCGTGCAGTGTACAGTGGTGCCTCTGGTGTTGATAAAATGAACCCTTCATTTCCCCAGTCAGCTGATCAATACTCAATTAGATTAGACACCCACCTCTGTCTCCACTCTGTTCTGACTTAGATTGGCCACCACCTCAGTCTCCACTCTGTTTTGACTTAGACTGGCCACCACCTCTGTCTCCATTCTGTTCTGACTTAGATTGGCCACCACCTCAGTCTCCACTCTGTTCTAACTTAGATTGGCCACCACCTCCGTCTCCACTCTGTTCTGACTGCGATTGGCCACCACCTCTGTCTCCACTCTGTTCTCACTCAGATTGGCCACCACCTCTGTCTCCACTCTGTTCTGACTTAGACTGGCCACCACCTCTGTCTCCACTCTGTTCTGACTTAGATTGGCCACCACCTCAGTCTCCACTCTGTTCTGACTTAGACTGGCCACCACCTCTGTCTCCACTCTGTTCTGACTTAGACTGGCCACCACCTCTGTCTCCACTCTGTTCTGACTTAGATTGGCCACCACCTCAGTCTCCACTCTGTTCTAACTTAGATTGGCCACCACCTCCGTCTCCACTCTGTTCTGACTGCGATTGGCCACCACCTCTGTCTCCACTCTGTTCTCACTCAGATTGGTCGCCACCTCTGTCTCCACTCTGTTCTGACTTAGACTGGCCACCACCTCTGTCTCCACTCTGTTCTGACTTAGATTGGCCACCACCTCAGTCTCCACTCTGTTCTGACTTAGATTGGCCACCACCTCAGTCTCCACTCTGTTCTGACTTAGATTGGCCACCACCTCTGTCTCCACTCTGTTCTGACTTAGATTGGCCACCACCTCAGTCTCCACTCTGTTCTGACATAGATTGGCAGCCACCTCTGTCTCCACTCTGTTCTGACTTAGATTGGCCACCACCTCTGTCTCCACTCTGTTCTGACTTAGATTGGCCACCACCTCAGTCTCCACTCTGTTCTGACATAGATTGGCAGCCACCTCTGTCTCCACTCTGTTCTGACTAAGATTGGCCACCACCTCAGTCTCCACTCTGTTCTAACTTAGATTGGCCTTCACCTCCGTCTCCACTCTGTTCTGACTGCGATTGGCCACCACCTCAGTCTCCACTCTGTTCTAACTTAGATTGGTCACCACCTCCGTCTCCACTCTGTTCTGACTAAGATTGGCCACCACCTCAGTCTCCACTCTGTTCTAACTTAGATTGGCCACCACCTCCGTCTCCACTCTGTTCTTTCTTAGATTGGCCACCACCTCTGTCTCCACTCTGTTCTAACTTAGATTGGCCACCACCTCTGTCTCCACCCTGTTCTGACTTAGATTGGCCACCACCTCTGTCTCCACTCTGTTCTGACTTAGATTTGCTACCACCTCAGTCTCCACTCTGTTCTGACTTAGATTGGCCACCACCTCTGTCTCCACTCTGTTCTGACTTAGATTGGCCACCACCTCTGTCTCCACTCTGTTCAGACTTAGATTGGCCACCACCTCTGTCTCCACTCTGTTCTGACTTAGATTGGCCGCCACCTCTGTCTCCACTCTGTTCTGACTTAGATTGGCGACCACCTCTGTCTCCACTCTGTTCTGACTTAGATTGGCCACCACCTCTGTCTCCACTCTGTTCTGACTTAGATTGGCCACCACCTCTGTCTCCACTCTGTTCAGACTAAGAGGTTGGTATGGTTCATTATCTCACCCCTGGTACAAGTTTAGCCATAGGAATAACAATTAGAAAAAAATACTCAACAATCACCCCTGAAAAGAGAGAAAAACTACGCCACAGTCTTGGTGGAGTGAACGTGAGATAACGTCATTTTTCTTTATTAAAACAGTTTTTGCAGATAGTGGAACAATGATGCCTCCAGGCATTACATGGAGCCAAAGTGAACCCGCTGAAACCACAGATACCCGTTCACAAAACACCATTTCCGGATATAGGCGCTCAGTACTTTGACTATGTAGGTTCAAGATTATAAATGTCATTCTCCAATCTTTTGCTTCCATATTTTTGATGAACTTAACAACTGTCATGGTAACTTCGAGACAGAGTTATTGAGAGACGATAGTAATAAACTACACTTCAAAAGAAACGAACGAGACCAAAAACAATATTCTAGCCTCAAACCCTCATAGGTTTAGCACTAAGCCTCGTTCTTACTGGTCACCAGAAATGGTGTTTTCTAAACTGGTATCTGTGGTTTCAGTATTGTTTTGGGTTTGTGGGTTTGATTTAACGTCCAGTTAACCAGTGCAGGTTCTCACCAGACTTTCTTTAGGTTCTTTTACACCACTAGGGTGGTGATCGAATCTATGAAATGAATTCAGATAGAAATCTCACCCCTACACATTTACCGAGATGAGAGTTCTTTTACTTCCCACACCACATAGACCTGGTATGAGGAGGATGGCCTTTGATATAGCGGTAAATCTACCACTGCTGGGGGTGGGACTCGAACCCACAAAGTCTTACAACATTGGGGTTACAAGTTAGGTGCTCTAACCACTGAGCTAACTCCCCACCCCCATTTTTTTTTTTTTTTTGTGGTTTCAGTAGATTCACATTGGTTCCCTATATTTACACACAGCGATGCGAAAAAGTACACATATCATCGCGCACAACGTATTGCAATAAAGGAGGTATGACAAATCGTGACACTGTCAGATATCATACAACAAGCGACTTCGTCGATTTGTATTTAGCTACCACCTACCTCCTCCACCCTTCCCCCTACAATTTCTAACTGCACGCTAGCGGGTGAACGGGAAACCATCGTAAACTCGTGGTTATCATTTTGTATGACACAGGTGCTTGAGTTGATCATCAGCGATCAGTATGGATTGACACCAGCGAAAGGGTGAGATCCCATTTCTTTCTCTCAAGGAAAGGAGATCAGAGAACTACAGTTATGAATCATGTTTAAAGTATGGCAAGAAACAAATCCTAGGGATAGAAGTACATCTGTGTAGACAAACACAAACAGAGAGTAGCAGGATTCGGTGAAGAACTGCACGAGAATCTCAATCTCGTGGCCCATCAGTCTCCAGGCCTAGGTCTGGTTCACTATAGGGCCGTTTCCATTGGCCGATTTCCCATATCCGATCTACAGTCAGGAACCACCAACGGACTTTTGCCACTGCTGACCCAATATCGGTTAATGGAAACAACCAATGTCGTGAAATACCCCATGACTTTTTCTACTTTGTTTATGCAATGTGGTACCACCCACCACTGAGTAAAAGCTTGGTCACTGAGTGAAATCTACTACCTTCACCGATTTTTCTATACAGACGCAGTCAATGGCACCACCGACAGAATATCTGGGTAGCTCAAAAAGTCTTAGCAATCTTCGTCGGCCAATGGAAACGGGCCTTATGTCTCTATGTGCGGGAGAAACTCCAAGCGGATCTGACAAAATTCTGACGTTTTATATGTGGTAGGTAACAAGATGAACCAAGATACAGTAGAACCCTGCGTAAGCGGACACCCTCCGTTCCGGGCCAAAGTGTCCACTTATGTGGGGTGTCCGCTTACGCGAGGTTAAAATAAACATCTAATAGAGGGAACCGTTCCGAGCAGAGGTGTCCGTTAACAAGGGGTGTCCGCTTACGCGGGGTGTCCGTGTTCTACTGTATATACCACGCAAATCCATCGTGTTGGTTGAACTAGCCCATAATATGAAGAGACGTCACGAGATTGAGTCTGAGTTTATTTATGCCACGCATTTAGTTGGCTCCATAATTTCACGAGTCGAAGACGAGTGACATTACGGAGCCAACAAAATAAGTGGCATAAATAAGCTCAAACTCAAACGAGTGGCGTCTAGATTTTATCCTACCCCGTTTCAATATTTTTTCAGTATCAGAAAGTAGTGGCATAAACAACACTTTATTTCACTACCTGTGACATAAACAAATCTAAACCTATGGCGCTTTTTATTAGGTGTTGGATAAATTCACAATATTACCATGATTTCGATCTGAGTGGCCGTATTCTCCGCGTAGTTGACGAGTATTGCATAGCGTCAACTACAAGGAGAATACAGCCACACAGATCGAAATCATGGTAATGTTGTATTTATTACTCACTTATTTTTAGATTTAGGCAATAAATATGATCGTTAGAAAACTTTTCAACATAGTTAAGAAGTTATGTTTGGGACTACTTTCATCTCAATGGGACTACTTTCATCTAAAAAATCCGTATCCTCCTAGGAGGGTACGCAGCTCCGTATCCTACTCAGTAGCTATCTGTAGGCTCCATAGGCTTAGTATGGAGACTCCGTATCAGGTGGGTAATAATGAGTTTTATCAACGATGCCCACACCGGTACAGTGGCTAATCAGATGGATGGTCAAGTAGCTGAATGAACAAAGTATCAATTAAATGAGAAGTTGATTACAGGTGGCTGCAAATTGCGATGGCCAACAACAACAACAACAACAACACTAAAGTAATAAGCCTCAATTTAATAAGGCACGAGTTGTCAAAACAAGCAGACACCTGCCACTGTAGTCACACTGAAAAAATATAAATCAACATTTCTGGAAATTCTGTGAGATGCAGTAATGTAAAAACAAGATGAAGACACTTTACTGTGAGCCAGCGAGACTCAAGGACGATGTGGGTCAGTTTTAATCAGCACTTATGGAAGGCCTTATGGACGATCTTCTGGTGTCTGGAACTGTTTTAACGTACGTAGAAACCAAACTCGAGTTCGGTTTCATATTCATCCTATCCTTGTCATAGCAAATGCTGCTCTGGTGGCCAGTGTAGAATTATTCAAGCGCTGTCGCTAATTTATGCAGTGACCTTCACATTGATGGCACTTGTTCCCTGTAGGACATGAGTATGTCAGATGGGATACCCCACATGTTTTTCCGTTATGCTGTCCCAAACTAGGGACACATCCACAATAGTGACAAGACACACCTCTCCTACAGTGACACGCCTTATGAAATGAGACTTTAATTTTTTCACTATTCCTGTCACTATTACTGTCACTAGTTATGTCACGAAGTGGCTTAACGACACATTCTATTGAAACGGGTGCGTGAAGGAGATCGGCCCATCCAATCCAACGATATTTGCATTTGAATTTTGTCATAGCAAATGCTGCTCTGGTGGCCAGTGTTGGATTGCTGAAGCGCGGCTGCTAATTTATGCGGCGACCTTCACCTTGATGGTACTTTTTCCCGGTAGCACATACACCATCCATTGTCGGGCCAGGGAGCAATATCACTATGTCGCCAACAGTGAACTGACACACCACCCCAATAGTGACATGCCTTATGAAACAAGACTTAAATTTTTTTGCTATTCCTGTCACTATTGGGGTCACTAGTCATGTCACTAACTGGATAGTGACAGGCTTTTATTGAAACAGGCCCCAGTTAATGGGTTCCATTTTTATGGTGCATTGTGGGATTGCGCCACCTTGGCAGAGCATATCGTATGCTGGTTCCCTGGTCATCCGCTGGAGGGCTCGGTGGAATTAGGTGTATGACAGGCAGATACCAGCCAAACCATAATGCTGGTTCCCGGGGTATCCGCTAGTCACAGGCGGTCACCAGCCAAAGTTGAAGGTCGTGCCTGTGGAACCCGTTACCTGCCCCTTATTTCATTTGGGCAGGGAACCAGTCTAATAGGGACAGAGTGAAACAAACTTAGGCTTGGAGACTGAAAAGCCACGAGAGTGAGAATCTCGTGTAGGGAAAACCTCAAAACTGCTCTTCCTTTTTCACTTCTCTCCTTTGAAGTGCTTATTCTCTTATGATATATTTCTAGCCATGCCGAAAACAGAATTTAATTCTGCATTTTTCTAATCTCCTGAGAGAAATCTGTGAGGGTTGATATGCTGGTCTGATGGTAGCCTGGCAGCCTGGCCTAGTTAGACTATAGGCCAGGTAACGGGTTCCATTTTTATGGTGCATTATTGGTAACGCCTCCTGGTTCCCCGGTCATCCGCTAGAGGGCCCGGCGGAATTAGGTGTATGACAGGTAGATACCAGCCAAACCACTAGGCTGGTGCCCGGGGTATAAGCTAGTCACAGGTGGGCACCAGCCAAAGTTGAAGGTCGTGCCTGTGGAACCCGTTACCTGCCCTTATTTCATTAGGGCAGGGAACCAGTCCAGTCTGATGGAGGATCAGGGCGGTATATTTAGTCGAGAGTACACCCGAAAGAGGGCATCAACTACGACCTGACGAAGTGGCTAGTTTTGTCTTTGAAAGCCTGCTTGCTCATATAACTAATATGCAGGGTCATCAGAATAAAATCTGGTTTGCTTTGACCCTGTAGTCATACAATACATTTGTGAGAATAACTTTTTCTTAGTTCAGAAAGACACACACATTGAAATTAAATGTCAATTCGCATGAAAGGTTTATGTCTTGTTGATAAATTTCCTGTCTGATCCGTCAATCATCATCATGGTATTGAAATATTCCTTTTTATTGCCCATCGTATACAAAGACCCCATTGAAAATGTATGGAGACTCAGTAAACCACGACCCATTATTCAGTATCCATCGTATAAAAAGCCCCCATTGAAAATGTATGGGGACTCATAAAAAACCACGACCCATTATTCAATATACATCGTATACAAAGACCCCATTGAAAATGTATGGAGACTCAGTAAACCATGACCCATTATTCAATATCCATCGTATAAAAAGACCCCATTGAATATGTATGGGGACTCAGTAAACCACGACCCATTATTCAATATCCATCGTATACAAAGACCCCATTGAAAATGTATGGAATCTCAGTAAACCACGACCCATTATTCAATATACATCGTATACAAAGACCCCATTGAAATTGTATGGAGACTCAGTAAACCACGACCCATTATTCAATATCCATCGTATACAAAGACCCCATTGAATATGTATGGGGACTCTGTAAACCACCAACCACTGTATAAAACCTGTCAGATACCATAACTGTGGTATACGGATTGAAATCTGTGGTATACGGCTTCAAAGCCATGGTATATGGGGAAAATAGTCCCTTTGTGCTGTAGAGCAAAGAAATAGACTTGATTATGTAAGCTGTGGTTGGTAAATTTCTACTCTCATGGTGATCATATCATTTTATTATCCACCTAATACAAAGTGTCCATAGAAAACACATAGGGAGTTTGTATGGACATACCCGGAGCATACAGATATGTTGTATGCTCCGGGTGGCGCATACGGAAAAATAGTGCGTACGAAAACATAGTGCATAATTAAAATGAACTGATTTTGACATGCCACTTGCCCAGAAAAAGTGGATAATAAATACAATATAGACTAGTTTCAGATAAAAGCGGTTGTATGCTCCTCGGAGTTGACTCTGCGCAATATCCTCGCATACGCTCGGATATTACTACGCATCAACTCCTCGGAGTATACGGCCGCTTGTATCTGAAACTAGTCAATATTGTGTATATCATCACCAATAGTATCTTCATTTATTTTGCTGGATTTATTCTGTAATAAAAAATCATATCATTATTCATCATGAAGGGTGATATGCCCAGACATGAAATGACATCATTCTACAACCAAATAATAGACAACAACCAAATAATGGATGGCGAATTATTTGATGAATAAAAAATAGAGAAGAAATTTAAAAAATCACCGGTGAATTGTAGGATGTGTTTTTAGAGCGTGCTTGCATGCGCTAAATACATCATCTAGAGTTTAGAGTGGTCACATTGAACTTTCAGTGTGCTTCCAGAAAACTATCCCTTTACTATCTGCATGCTGTTCACTGTGATAGTGAGAACAGAGCAGGGTGCCAGTGTCTTAGTGTCTTAGAGGCTGCTCAGCTGACCATGACCAATCACTAGAGACCAATATACCTGATTGACCTACTGGCGCTTGGTATGTTTGGATCCTAGACTCAGGCAGGTGCAGAGATTGCAAGTTGACTGGGCGCAAGTGGGTTACAGAAAACTATCCATAGACTGAATCTTACCCAAACCTTTTAATTGTTATTCATTTATAATTGCACGCTCTTTCATCCATGATGAACATCCTATTTGCTCCTAGTTATCTATGGTGATCTGTGTCTGCAGAGAAAACACGTGTTCCGTGGGAGTAATTAGTGAGAACTATTCGACCCGTGACCTAGTAACATTTAATTAACTTCCGCTCTCCTAATGAATGAACCACAGCCCATGATATTGCCTCTCCACATGTGAATATTAGTGAGAACTATGTGGACGTAATTATATATCTACAAGACGGGTTATTACTAATGTAGAGACAATAAACGATGGTTTTGTGGACAGGGTTGACGCATAGTAATTAAAGAAAACGTGGTTACAGAGCCTGAAGAGATGGCCGTTCGAGGTCTTTTTATCCCATAAATACGTCCCGACGCCGCAGGCGGAGGGACGTATTTATGGCATAAAAATGCCGAGAATGGCATCCCTACGGGCTCAGTCACTATGCTTTCTTATTATTTCATACCTAAATTAAAAAAACAACACCATTTTAAATACTTATCATATCTACCAATTGACCCGATTGTCACAGTACGCCCGAATATTCACTACGGGCGCAGTGCGCCCGAACATTATCTATACTGCATCCCTAGTAGTGGGTAATATTTCATAGACGTTCGGCCATGGGTATGTAATAATACACGAGCGCTAATCTCAAGTTGTTTACAGAGCCACCTGTCCACAAAGCATCGTTTGTTGTATTTATCATCTATCCTCTCAAGTAAATCTAACCCAAAAATTGCCATATTAAAGGGTATAACAGTATCTCTATGGCACAAAGGGGTTGTTTTCCTATATGCCATGGCTTTGAAGCTATGTACTATACACCATTGCCCAAAAATACTCCAGATACCAACCTCTGCTATGTAAGTGGTACTTTGGGCGTACCACCATACTGTGCCGGTATGGCGCCATACCACCACACTTTGAACGCACAATCTGAAGTGCGGTAGATTTAGCGAAAGAAACGCGGTACGAGGACCCGTCCCAAATAGGTTAACTAGTTTCCCTTAAATACCACAGATTTGAACCCGTATACCACAGTTATGGTATCTGACAGGTTTTATATAATGGGTCGTGGTTTACTGAGTCCCCATATGTTTTCAATGGAGTCTTTGTTTACGATGGATAATAAATGTGTGTGCTGAACGGTTTGCTTTAGATATTAGTTTTTTGTGCACTAGTTAATTTTGACTGTTACAAAGTAATAGGAGAAAACGCCCTAACTGTGGCCGAACTATGTCTTAGTTCGAGGTCACCTATCGCCGACGTTCGCCCCGACGCCGTAGGCGAAGGGGCGAACGTCGGCGATAGGTGACCTCGAACTAAGACATAGTTCTGGCCACAGTCAGGGCGTTTTCTTATTATTACATACCTTAATTCGATCAGAAACACGCCATTTATCGAGTTCCTAAGTTACAACCGCTCCATGTTGACACTGTCTGCTACGAACCGGAAGTTGCGCAGGATCTGTGTTTCGCGCATGCGCGATAGGCCGTCACTCCCCCAGCGGATGTTTGGCCTCTAATTGGTACGCGTGTGGTTAACAGAAAATACGATTGGAGAGCGTTAGGTGTGTGTGGAGGGCGAGGCGCCAGGAACCAGCGTTAGCGTGTCTGTGCGTCACCCGTTGCGGATCGTGTTGTTGTTATCGATCAATTTAGAATATTTGAGCTATTTAAACTGATTTAGGTGAGAGCCACTCTTTGGCTACCTTGTCAAATGGTCATTAGGAACTTTTAGTTGTTACGGGGGGTGTGTATCGCAAGTTTAAAGTCGCGATTCGACGACCTTCGCCATGTTGTTTTTGGTTGCGATGACGTCGAATACGCACGCCTAGCGCGGTGCGGCGAGTTAGTTACATACACGTTAGAATCTTACAGTGAGACGAAGCGCACCATAGTGGGCCATAGTCGCGATATACTACACCCCCGTGAGCGGGTAGTATTTCATTGACGTTCGGCTATAGGTATGCAATAATGGTAAAGCTTCTTCACCTCATGGAGCTATTTATAAGTTTTACTAATTTTGATTTTCGAGAAAACAGGGCTACTAAGCCCATGGGGATGGCCATTCAAAGTCTCTTGACTCAATAATATGGCCCAACGCCACAGACGGAAGGGTCGTATTTTTGACTCAAAAAACCAAGAACAGCCATCCTTATGGACTCAGTTACTGTTTTCTTATTACTATACACCTCCTAATCCTTTAAGACAGCGTTTTATAAATTTTCTGCGCCGCAAAACCACTGCCATTCACTACAGCCCGCTGTCACGGCGGGCACGAACATAATTTATACTACACCCCTACCATCTGTTCTTGCTAAGGAGATCAACGCAATCTATTTGTCTTTTCTTTTTTTGTCTTTGTTTCTGTATGCCAGCGGGTAGTATTTCATAGACATTCGCACACAGGTATATAATAATACTTTATTTGTACCACGTTGCTGTAAGGAAAAGTTATACTGGCTTGTAGCTGATGTGCAGTTATGTCCAACAGCCAAGGAGCCTCAACTGCATTATACTATGGAGAAACCAAACAAGAGTGAGTCATGTTATTGTTTATTGCACAACGGCAAGATCACGTATTACTGCGCAAAGCGAAGCCGAGAGCAGTAATACTCGATCTTGCCGGAGTGCGATGAACAATAACACAACCAACTCGAGTTTGGTTTAGAATTTATCCTACCCCGCCCGTCTACTAAATTACTTCTACATTAACAGATGACGTCATTTGTCAAGTGTATTCCACTAGAGCGATATTTTTCATTTTTCTGAACTCCAGACCGAATACAGTGACCCAATGTTAAGCCTATGGAGTGTTTTATTAGGGGTAGGATAAAGGTCAATGGTCCACTTGTGTTCTGAAAGAGAGCCACTGGACCTCTTAGCTTAGTATCTGAAACAAGATATTATTACATACCTCCAAACGTCTATGAAATACTACCCGCTACTCGGGGTACAGTATAAATGATGTTCGGCCTGTAGTGAATATTCGGGCACACTGTCCCAAAGCGAATGTATTAGATCAATATCTACATAAAATAAGAATATAAAATGATGTTTTTTTTTTTTTTAATATTTAGGTATGTAATAATAAGAAAACGTAGTAACTGATCCCATAGACTTATTTATGGTATCAAAAGACCTCGAATGGCTATCCATCGGGCTCAGTAACCCTGGGGCCCGTTTTCTCTTATTACTGATTGATAAAAAAATAATGCAGCTACTGAGGAAAGGGAGACTATCATTCAAAGGCGCTACTGATCACTCTCAGAGCAGATTTCCTATGGCCATAATTTCAGATTTCGAATTTCGTCATAGAGTCACGTGGGCAGCCTGGACATGTGTCGAAATTCAACCTCAAAACGTATATAAAAATACGTGTCTAGGGTGGCAGTAATTTGCGTTATATTGACCTGTGGTATGTACCAACAAGACCCAGGTGTTAAATTCTGTACCCAGAAGCAGGAAGGAGATTGGTTTCCTGAGGCATTCCTGAGTCTAATAAGGCAATCAGGATGCGTCATCCATCTCATAGTTATGAAGGAACGACGTGGTTGAGCCTGAGTCAGCGTAATATATGGAGACATGGTTTGTATCCTGAATGGAATCGGATACTTTGGTCAGAGATACTCACCGAGTTCCTCCCCACACCAGGCCCCCCGAGGCTCAACCCACCACCTCGAAGCCACGCCTCGAAGCCATGCCCGGAGTATATAAGGCAGAGCTGTGCTGAGGTCCGGCTGTCGTGATCCACACTGGGCTGCGACTATTCCTCCACAGACAGAATTCCGGCCGAGTTCCATCTCGAGGTAGCGCTATTGAGTTCAAGTCAATCTTCCCCCAGGTAAGTGTTTATTCTTAAAGATGCCCTGTAATTTATTTACAGTACTTTATTGATGCATTGTTTGTTTTCAGTGTTTATTGTTTGTTTCTTACATTTCACCACAGTTACTCTGAGCCGAGAAGGCAATTGGTGTATAGGCAATTGCATCTGCCTGAGATTGGAATAGTTCTCCTGCCATATTGTAAAATGACCTGTAATGGTGAATTTCAAATAAGAAAACTGCATATCCTACAATTAAGGTTGCACCATCTGGCGATTTTTAAATCTTATATGTAGGAGAATTTACATTTACTTGATGTAAGTAGGAAGTGTATGGAGAAAATATGTTTTTTTCAATTCTCAAATACGGCCACTTATCCTTTTTATTACTTGAATGTGTAATACTATCAAGAGACGTCACGAGTTTGAGGCTGAGTTTATTTATGCCACGCATTTTGTTGGCTCCATTATTACACGAGTCGAAGACGAGTGACATTACGGAGCCAACAAAATGAATGGCATAAATAAGCTCAAACTCAAACGAGTGGTGTCTAGATTTTATCCTACCCCGTTTCCATATTTTTTCAGTATCAGAAAGTAGTGGCATAAACAGCACTTTATGTCACTACACGTGAAATAAACAAATCGCATGTTAAGGCTATGGCGTTTTTTATTAGGGGTAGGATAGTAAACATTAACTATATCATCTGTTAGTTTGAAGAAAATGATATGGCTTTTACGATGTGAAAAGCAAAGAAACCTCATACGATGATTATTGTTTAAAAGTTTATTAGGCAATTTATGCAGGCAACATCTGGTGATTTATGAATATTGTGAATTATCAGTCAAAATTTGTTCTTTCTGATTTTTCTAATTCTAAATGGGTAAATTCAACGTTTTGTCCAGTTTATGCAATTTGATATGAATAATAGGCTAATTTCGATTTGCCTGATTTACAAAGGAAATGTTCTTAAAGATAAGGTTTTCTTCAATTCTGTCAAAAACAAGGACAGTGACCTGTGAATTTTAAAACAGAAATATATTATACATCTGCAATATTCTGTGTATGTTGAGGAAAATGATATGGGTATTACCAGTTGAAAAACTACTTTTTAGAATTTCTATAATTCTTATTCTTATTCTTGGCTTAATATTGAGCTCTAAATCAAAAACTAGCATTTTCAGTTAGACATGTATACTAGAACACTTTGAGATAATCATATTCAATTTTCCAGGAAAGTTGCATGGGTTTTGATTTCCAAGCCAAATTGTCCAATATGCCTTTAATAGTAATCAAGCTTGTTCACCAAGACAGTCTTAGCCGATGGAAGGTAATCCATAAGTGTTGAATAAAGTTGACCCATATAGTCACCTGGGTCTTGATGGCATACAGAAAAGAGTCTTCATTTGCAAGCCAATATTATTTAACAGGCCCCAGTGGAATATTAGGAAACGTCCTTACTGTGGACGAAACGATTCCTGTTCGAGGTCAGTCTTTGATTTCATACTGCCTGACACCAAAGGCGGAAGGCAGTATGAAATCAAAGACTGACCGAGAACTAGAACCGTTTCGCCCTCAGTGAGAACGTTTGCTTATTACTATATACCTTAAATCGATGAAAAAACGTTATTTTGATGACTTATTAAGTCACAGTCACAGCGGGCACGAACATTATTATTACTGCACCCCTAGCAGTGGGCAGTATTTCATAGAGATTCGCACACAGGTATATAATAATAGAGTCAAAGTTACGAGGTAAGGCTCGGAAAAATTAATGCCCAAGGCCTTGGCCACGGGCAGTAATTTTTCCAAGCCTTACTGAGTAACTTTGACTTTCTCTCTCCGGAAACTTGGTTTCCCTATTCCTATATACCTTCAAATGTGGTTTAATAATTATAATTAGCATTATTTGTTCACCCACCATCAAACCCAAAGCCACATCCAACCTTATCGAGTAACTTAACACTCTATGTTTTTTTCCCACTGTGCCTTCCATATGAATTTTGTAAGAGACAATCTGATTGGTCTAAATGTCAATCTTGGGTAGTATATAGCAATCTTGCGTAGTATACATAAGTGACTCCACCCCCAGAACGTGGTGTAAGCATAGAGTGTACGGCCATAGGTATATAGGAATAGTAGCTACATGCCATACCTGACATTAGTGGGTCATATTTCAGGATTCTGCTCCTCACTAAGAATGCAGTGAGAATGGCATCTTTGTGGGGGAGGTACTGAGTGAGATGGAGATATAGGCCCGTGCAGGGGTGGGCTTGTATAATAATCTAGGCTCGTACATAATCTATATGCGAACGAGGGACCATGAGGGCCAACTCTATTTAACGCTTCAGGGACCATGGACCTGTTTCAATAGTACAAAGTTCTCTCACTGTTGGCCTCAGTGGCACCACAGTGGCAGTACCCGTTTCAATAGTAGGTGAACGGAGCAGTGAGCGTCACCAACAGTTGTGGTACCCGTTTCAATAGTAGCTGAACGGAGCAGTGAGCGTCACCAACAGTGGCAGTACCCGTTTCAATAGTAGCTGAACGGAGCAGTGAGCGTCACCAACAGTGGCAGTACCCGTTTCAATAGTAGCTGAACGGAGCAGTGAGCGTCACCAACAGTGGTGGTACCCGTTTCAATAGTGGAGTGCCTTGCACTGTTGTCTACCCTCTCACATTGAACAAAACAATCATCTTAAAACATAATGTAACATATCTACTAAGTAAAGAAAAACATGCTCTGAACCATTCCACATGTATCTTTTACCCACATCTCGATTTTCATGTTTCTGTAGTGGTCAATCACTATACTATCTGAACCAAGAACTACAGTCACTGCACTACTCAGTCAGCTTCATACTGTACTGCTCGACCCTAGGCTATCACTTGCATGTCTCACAAGCAAGACCTACAGTATGGACTCTGTAAATCAGCCAAAAATGCACATAGAAACGTCAAATAAAAACTGAAACGTGGGGAAAAACACGATAAATAATTTACAGTTATTGAATCATTCATTAGATATAGATTTATTTGATGTCTCGTTCGTTATGCTGGCATAGCGAAGGGAAGGACCACCTCAACAGCGATGCAACTTATGAAACGAGGCTTTATATTTTCTGCTGTTAGTGCCACTGATAGCTCTCGCTGAATTGTGGTAGCTATTCCCTTTTACCCCCCAAACTATTGAAACAGGTCCCTGTTTCACTAGTTTTGTGACATGTCTGTGACACCATATTGACATTAGGGTTGTCTAGCGGTAAAGGCAGACCCCAAACATAAGAATTAGACAAATCTACACAACATGGACCTGTTTCACTAGTTTCGTGACAGAAGGGGGTTGACCGTCTCGTGAACAGTGGCAGCCATGTGACACTAACAGTGAGAGCTCACTTACTATTGAAACGGGTATACTACCGCTGTTGGTGCCGCTTTGCTCCGAAGTGCCGCTCGCTGTTGCAATGCTCTACTATTGCAACACGAAGTGCCGCTATTTGGTTAGTGAGAGCAACTGCAAGAGTTTTTTCAAATATTGAAACAGCCCCCAGATTAAAATATTATTTAAGGAAAACCCTTGTATGAGGTACAGAAAAGGGTCTTCATGTATGATCCTAGATTATTAAGCGGGCCCCTAGACAACCTCTCTCAGACGTAGTTCGACTCTGTTCGTTCCTCACTAGAGTCGGACTTGATGTCTTAGGCAAAGATTAAAACTTACATGATAACTGGCAACAATCTCAATTAAAAATTAAGTCAATCAAAATCGAGGATGGTTGATTGAGGAGCTGTCCCATTCAGGAGTTTAAAGAAGGATTTGATAAAGAAAAAGGAAACATCTGTTGCTCATATGATGTGAGACTGAAGATTACGATGTAAGTTGTTGAATTCATCTGTCTTTTATTTCATGCCACTTCCTCTAAAAATGGTTCGCAAAGAATCTCAAAGTTTGTCCTTAAGTACAATGTCTGTAGGGAGTGCTAGCGGATATACAGCTTTATACTACGTATAACTATGTATAAACATATGTTATTAAACAGACCCCAGGCTTAGTTACTTTGTCTGCAGCAAATGTTCTTTATTACCAGCAGTGATAGATTTACTGCTGTATCAAAAGCTATTATGCTAGATCAAATCCTTCTCATACCATGTCTAGGTGGTGTAGTGTACAGCCACCTTTTTCCTTCATTTCCAGCAGTGGTAGACTAACTGCTATATCAAAGGCCAATCCTTCTCATACCATGTATATGTGGTGTGGTGTACAGCCACCTTTCTCCTTCATCCCCAGCAGTGGTAGATTTACTGCAATATCAAAGGCCAATCCTTCTCATACCATGTCTATGTGGTGTGTACAGCCACCTTTCTCCTTCACCCCCAGCAGTGGTAGATTTATTGCTATATCAAAGGCCAGTCCCTCTCATACCATGTCTATGTGGTGTGGTGTACAGCCACTCTTCTCCTTCACCCCCAGTAGCGGTAGATTTACTGCTATATCAAAGGCCAGTCCTTCTCATACCATGTCTATGTGGTGTGGTGTACAGCCACTCTTCTCTTTCACCCCCAGAAGTGGTAGATTTACTGCTATATCAAAGACCAATCCTTCTCATACCATGTCTATGTGGTGTGGTGTACAGCCACCTTTCTCCTTCATTTCCAGCAGTGGTAGACTTACTGCTATATCAAAGGCCAATCCTTCTCATACCATGTATATGTGGTGTGGTGTACAGCCACCTTTCTCCTTCATCCCCAGCAGTGGTAGATTTACTGCAATATCAAAGGCCAATCCTTCTCATACCATGTCTATGTGGTGTGTACAGCCACCTCTCTCCTTCACCCCCACCAGTAGTGGATTTATTGCTATATCAAAGGCCAGTCCCTCTCATACCATGTTTATGTGGTGCGATGTACAGCCACTCTTCTCTTTCACCCCCAGCAGTGGTAGATTTACTGCTATATCAAAGGCCAGTCCTTCTCATACCATGTTTATGTGGTGTGGTGTACAGCCACTCTTCTCCTTCATCCCAAGCAGTGGTAGATTTACTGCTCTATCAAAGGCCAGTCCTTCTCATAACATGTTTATGTGGTGTGGTGTACAGCCACTCTTCTCCTTCATCCCAAGCAGTGGTAGACTTACTGCTATATCAAAGACCAGTCCTTCTCATACCATGTTTATGTGGTGTGGTGTACAGCCACCTTTCTCCTTCACCCCCAGCAGTGGTAGATTTACTGCTATATCAAAGGCCAGTCCCTCTCATACCATGTCTATGTGGTGCGGTGTACAGCCACTCTTCTCCTTCATCCCAAGCAGTGGTAGACTTACTGTTATATCAAAGACCAGTCCTTCTCATACCATGTCTATGTGGTGTGGTGTACAGGCAGTCTTCTCCTTCATCCCAAGCAGTGGTAGATTTACTGCTATATCAAAGGCCAGTCCTCATACCATGTCTATGTGGTGTGGTGTACAGCCACTCTTCTCCTTCATCCCAAGCAGTGGTAGATTTACTGCAATATCAAAGGCCAGTCCTTCTCATACCATGTCTATGTGGTGTGGTGTACAGCCACTCTTCTCCTTCATCCCAAGCAGTGGTAGACTTACTGCTATATCAAAGGCCAGTCCTTCTCATACCATGTTTATGTGGTGCGGTGTACAGCCACTCTTCTCCTTCATCCCAAGCAGTGGTAGATTTACTGCTATATCAAAGGCCAGTCCTTCTCATACCATGTCTATGTGGTGCGCTGTACGGCCACTCTTCTCCCTCATCCCAAGCAGTGGTAGATCTACTGCTATATCAAAGGCCAGTCCTTCTCATACCATGTCTATGTGGTGTGGTGTACAGCCACTCTTCTCCTTCATCCCAAGCAGTGGTACATTTACTGCTATATCAAAGGCCAGTCCTTCTCATCACTTTTCAGACACTTTTTAATGTGTTACGAGCCCACTAACAAGTTGTCCTGGTCTCTATCAAGCGAGACTTGTATCGTCTTCAGGTGTTGGACAAACGATTCTTATATGTATGCTGTATGACAAATGCTGGTAGTTAGGTGATTTCTAAATTCTATTGATTTTTGCAAATAACTCTGGATAATATAAGTTTCATATATCAGAAAATAAAAAATACAAATAAAAGCATGTCACCATGCTAACTTCTATGGGAAGGCCATCTGAAGAAGGTAGGTGCTTAACTATTGGTGTCTATGGGAAATTGCAATATTTTCATGAAACCAGATGGCAGCACCAGTGTCAAATTTAGTTCTGAGTGTAGACATAGAAGGCACTGCGATACCTACCCGCATCTGTCTTTAAATGGGACAGCAGTACGACCCTTATTATTAGAGTTCCTAAAATATCAAACAGGCACCAGGGGGCAATTGAATTATAATTCTTTGATAAAAAGATCATACAGGGACCTGTTTCAAAAGTCTCGCCAACGGCACGTCGCATTTCAAAGCAGGAGGCCGGCAATAGCGAGCGGCACCTCCACCTCGACAGCGACGCTTCAAGTGCCATTGTTAGCTCTCGCTTTGGCTGAAGCTGAAGCTGATGAAATGACATGTGTATCCAGTTTATATACACACAGCAGGTGGCATCTGAGTGCAGGGTAAGCTTGCAAGCTCTGTGCTGTGATTGGCTGTTGGAGCTACAGCCAATGAGGGTTGACCAGTCTCGTTCCGGTCTGTCACACATGCCAAGGAGGGCTGCTCATGTCACTCACAACTCAAGTGTCAGTGTCATGTCAGAGCGCCCTGCCCCATGTGGCCGAACCTGGAACTAGAGTGAGTGATAATGAGGGTAATTATGCCATTCGCTACATGGCTGCCGTACGGTCAACATCAAGACAGGGAGGGAGCTACTACAAGATGGTGACTGTCCTAATGCTGTCATTTTGTTACTAATAAATATTGGGCAATTTGGATGACTTAATCTCTCCGCATAGAAACCAACATTATTGGTCATGTAGGGATGTATAGACTGGAACTTAACAATTTGTTAACGATTAAATCGTTTTTGAAAAAGTTTTGACCATTTGCACTAATTTATAGGGACTGCACCACTTGGCCTACTTGTCTCAGACATACCACTGCATCGCTTCATAGTGTATCAGTGTGTATCAGCATTTATATAAGTTTCAGCCAGTAGATTTTCGGGGGTCAATTTTACCCATTTTTAGGCCATTTGCTCCTCTACTAATAAGAGCTGTATAAGCACTTGGAAATATATAAATATATGACAATTTGTACCGATGATAGTGCTGACGCCCACGACATGTTTTATGCTCCCTATGAATAAAAAAGATTGTCCAAGATGTCGTTTACCTTTTGATTTTTGAAAAATCGTTTCCCTAGCTGAATCCCTAAAGGCAATTTAAAGGCCTAGGTCCCATTGCTCCAGGATTACGACAGAGCTGCGGATCGCAGAATAGCGATCCAAGGGCCAATACGTTGCTCCTGAAATTTTGCAGATCGTGTCGCAATCACCTAGGCGCATCGCCGGGCAAAATACCGTATTTAGCGGTACTTTTTACGCGGACCTTCACAGCACTGTGGATCGTATCGTTGTAGGTTAAAATCAGCCTTGTCTGAAATTTCAAATAACACCACCAACCCCTGCACCTTGTTCTTTTACCTATAGGAAATACCGATCCAAACCACCAGGTGTCAGACCAGTTTTAACTATGGTGCCATCTGTATTTAACTAAAGAACTAATTACAGTAAAACCCCTCTTCCGGGACACCCCGCTTAAGGGGACACCCCGCTTAAGGGGACAATTTGCTCGGAACGGAAATTTTCCCCACTATTAAGAGTTTATCTTAACCCCGCTTAAGGGGACACCCCGCTTTAGGGGACACCCCGCTTTAGGGGACAGTTTTTCGGTACAGAAATGCTTAAAAACCCCGCTTAAGGGGACAGTTTGGAAGGACATCATATCAAAAACACTGAAAATCCAAGTTTATGGTACCCGTTTGCACGGGACAGAGAGTTGTCGCAACCAGAACAATAGAGTAAGCATTCCCGGGCGGGCCCAGGCGGCCGGAGTGTGTTGTTTGAATGGTAATCCCTACATCTCTAGCGGGTCTAGGCGGGCCACAATGAGTGGGTATTAGTACCAGTGAGGTTTGCACCCACTGAAGGTGTCAGGTAAGAGGCCCGCTGACAGGTTAGCGGTCAGCGGTTCAGGGCAGCTGGGGGCTTTGAAGGTGCGGTATTCAGTGAGCCGTCGAGCTCTGGGCGGCTCACGGTGAGTCCCTTATAGGACTGCTGATTTCCCTTAGAAGTTACCGGGGGGTGGGGGGGGGGGGGGGTTATAAAAAGGAGCGAATTTCACAAGGAAGGCATATCCACCTTCAACCTCTATTTTTCATTTTTTTTATTTTTTGTACATTTATATTCATTTATATTCATTTATATTCATTTATGTTGTATAGTTTATATTTATTTGCTTATTTATGTGTTATCAATAAACCTTTTAACCTAATAACCATCGTTTCATTCCTTTATGTAGGTATTCTCTATTGTATAACCATTGGCAGACTGAAAACCCCGCTTAAGGGGACACCCCGCTTTAGGGGACACTTGGCCCGGAACGGAGGGTGTCCCCTTAAGAGGGGTTTCACTGTAATCTTCCTCTGTCTCATTCAATATGTGCCCCTGAATTGTTGTATCGTAATCGCATTGTAAAAATTAGCGGAAATACAGCGATACAATCCAATATTAATGGAGCAACGCTTTTTTAGTCGGATCGTTAAAGTAATCGTAAAAATAAAATTGTGATCCGATTATAGCTAGCGATACCACAAAAACAGGAGCAACGGGGCCCAGGGGATGCTATTCAAATAGAATATGATCACTGGAAAAATATAACCCGATTCTCTAGAAATTATTCTTATTCCTTATACAGACATTAAATCTTGTTATCCTTTACCATTATCTTTTACTTCCATAACCTACCACTCAGAATAAACCAAATCAAGATGGCAGAAATAAGCACCGACCTGGTTCCTGGCCTGACAACAGTGCCCAGCATCTTCAACATGGACCCTGATGCAAACACCACGGAGATCGATGATCTCGTCCATTCATACTGGAAGCAATGGGACCTGGAGCATATGATTCCAGACTCGTGGCACTACTTAGTCGCTGCCTGGATGACCTTTTTTGGTATCCTTGGCACCCTAGGCAACCTGCTCATCATCTGGATCTTCGTCAGGTTTGTGTGGTTAAATTTTCCCTAGACATTAATGTGACCAATCATGAACAATTCATTTCTTCATTAGGTTTGTCCTGATTCTCTAATTTATTGATTCATTACAGCATTTGTCGTTCTTTAACCCTATCAAAATAGAATAGCTGCAAGATATGAAATATCAAAAGCAATATTTCAACTCATCTAGCAATACCATTTCAGGATGGGTAACAATGGATGCTAGTGTCAGGGGGCAGGAATATTGTTGACCATTATCATAATTTCAAAGTTTCAGCATGTTACATAATATTATTCGCTGAATCTTTTGTTTATCTACAAATCATAAATATCATGTCATTCTGTGAAACTCTTATGTTGATTAAAAAATTATTCCTTTATCAAAATAGCCTTGGTGATGCTTCAAGACACCATCGTTATTTACAGAATTTATTCTATTATTCTCATCCAATGATAATATGATCCCGGGATACTAAACCTTTGTGATGCTAGAAAACCAACAGAAAAGTACAACTATACCTACTGTTTCAGGACCAAACATCTGCGCACAGCACCAAACTTCTTGCTGGTCAATCTCGCCTTCTCTAACATGTCCTTCTCTGCTATCAATGGTTTCCCGCTTCTCACAATCTCTGCTATCAATAAGAAGTGGGTTTGGGGAAGAACATGTAAGTATCCAGTGCTTATCTATCTCATTGAAGTTATAATTTTCACCCATACTGCATTCAAAATCAATTCAATGTAAAAATGTTCTTATTGCAAAGTCTTTATTTTCCCAAACGTTTGATTCTCTTGAAATAATCTAATAGTTTCCTAGCATCTACCTTTCTTGAATTGGAAATGCAAATCATGCACATATTTATGTATATATAACTCTGGAACCTCTAAAGAAGAAAATTACTAAAAATTATTTACAAGTAGAACTATTAGAAATATAGATATCAAAGGCATGTTACATAATGGCGACCAGTAGAATTACACAATTATAAGAAGAGGTATTCAAGAATTAAAAAGAATAATACTTTGCTATATTATTGTCAATTTTCAAAGATTACCTAAAATGATTATGGTTTGCTTTTCTTTGAGAAAAGTCTGTGAGGTCTATGGTTTCGCTGGTGCTGTCTTCGGCTTTATGTCAATCAACTCCTTGGCGTGGATTGCATACGACCGGTACATGGTCATCAGTAACCCTCTCAGCGCTTCCCAGACAATGACCAAGAAAAGGTACTGTAGTGAATGGAAAACAGATCCACCAGTTATCAGCTTCTGTTTTTGTACAATATTGACATTGGTGAACTGCATGTCTTGTTTATTGAATAAACAAAATAGAATTTCAACCCTATCTATAATCTATACTCATTACATACACAGTTGCATTGTACAAAATATACTGCCTGAACCATATTACAATGATAACTGTTTATAACTGTTTATAACCGAGTTATTCTCAATGCTGTGGCAAGACTTGGGCACAAAAGAAAATAGACTCGATCACAAAAACGGAACAGTGGAGGTTACTAAAGAAATGTAAGAAAGTTGTAAAACTGAACACTGTATTTGAAAGATATGAATGAAATTATTACAAAATAACTAAAAACAAAAACTGTGATAGTCCCTTCTGTCATCATTCAGATGAATGAGACCCAATTCCAATAGGATGCGAATAACAAAATAACCAAATGGATCTAATAACTAATGTTGTATGGCTCGTTTTGGTATCCCAGACATACATGTTGAAATCAATGAAGTGGATGATTTATGATTGATTTCTCTTCTCTAGGTCATTCGCCATTCTTGCTATCATCTGGATCTGGTCAGCCCTCTGGTCCGTTCCACCTTTCTTCGGCTGGGGAGCTTACATTCCGGAGGGATTCCAGACATCTTGTACCTTTGACTATCTGACACAAGTAAGATGATAAAATAAGTTAATGAATTGGCTTGTGGAAACCAAGTTAGTTAAGATCAGGGATGGGAAATGAATAAATAAATAACTGATGGATGTGAGTGGTATGTTGGCAGGGAGGGACGGGGTCAACAATTAGTCTCACGTAAACCTGATCATCAGCTAGGACAAAACAGGCTGTAAGATCGTTACTTGCTTTTACAAGTACATTTAATTTACATAACAGTTCTCTTCATTGTCTGATTAGTGCTTCATTACATTCCATGCAGCTCGATTACAAATTGCGTTCTTGATCATTTACAGTCGATGACTAACTACTGCTTTGTACTTGGATTGTACTTCTTCGGCTTCCTCTTCCCTGTGTTCATAATCATGGCCTGCTATGCTGGTATCTATGGTGCGGTTAAAGCCCACCACTATGAAATGAAGAAGACTGGTGAAAAAATAGTTTCAAAAGCTATTGAGAAGGTAAGACCATATTGTTCATTCTAAGACAGATTTGAAATACTACACCAAATGCATATAACATATATATGAAATACAATATCAAATGCAACTTATGATACTTTAAGTCTCTGAAATTGAATGTAGAGAATGTAACATCTAAGATAAAAATCTAAACTTACTTTGCATGTTGAATTGTGCAAAAATAGATGTCCTTCCTGAAATAAAAAAATTATGAAAAAAAAATTGTACAATGCATGATCTATAAGTTGAACCTAATTTCTAGGACAAGGCTTCAGAGATCGCAATCGCCAAAGTCGGCTTCATTTCGGTCTCCACCTTCATGCTCTCATGGTGTCCATATGCTGTTGTGGCTGCTCTTGGCATGATCTACCCTTATGAAGCGATGATGATCCACCCACTCCTGTCCGAGTGCACCGTTATGGCTGCCAAAGCATCAGCTGCCTACAACCCACTCATCTACACCCTTAGTCACCCTAAGTTCCGTGCTGAAATCAGCAAGAACTTCCCATGGATTCTGCCATGCTGCAAACCTAAGCCCCAGCCTTTTGTCCGGTAAGCTCTAGTTACTTCTAGTTATCATTTATGCCTTCAAATACAATGAAAATACATTTTAAATATCTAGATACAAGGTCTGATATAATGAAAAGTTTGATATCTGCTTTTAGTGTAGTGGCTAATATGACAATAAGTTCGAACACCTAATTATGGGAATCATATAAATAATGACTTGATCCAATGCAGTCAGTTGGTCATCAGAATAAGCAAAGATATGATTGGTGTAGATTCTATCACTGTCACATGTAGGAATTTAAAATTATGCATGTATGTAAATTAACTGTAAAATTAATTTTAAAACTTTTATTTGCAGCAGCTCCAAATCCAAGTCTGAGTTTGAGACCAGCTCTGTCAGCAAAATTACGGAGACTGCTGAGATGAGCAAAACTGAGACTCCCCAATCAGCGCAATCTGTCAACCCTGCCGTGTAAACTTTCCACCACAATGAAAGCAAACGTATGTTATATTATCCTACCCCTAATAAAAAACCGCCATAGACTTAACATAGGGAAATTTTGTGTGGCAGGCCGTGACATAAAGTGTTTTTTATGCCACCAGAGTAATAACAATATTGACCAATCAGAGAGCAGGATGTCAGCTATTATGAAAAAAAGTTCTGTTGGTCATTGACTCAATATTGATCTTTTAGTAATACAAAAGCATAGACGAGGTAGGATAAATACAAAACTCTGGTCAGGTCTGCTCCTCACTACACTCGACTACGCCTCGTGTAATAATACGCGACCTTCCCATCGTGGCATGAACATTGTCAAGTCTAACTCTCGTTCGGTTTCCACTTATTTCCTAGCCATCTTGGGGAAGAGAGTTGTCAATGAGGTATACTTACTACAGGACAAACCTTTGGGTTTTTTTCAGATTTTCATCATGGTGTCAATACAACTAGAAGCCTTTTTTTATACTTCGTTATATTTCCATTCATATTATCTGCTGGTGTCTACCACGTCAATTACTTTCTTTGTCATATTTCTGGGTGTGCATTGACCATATTTTCCACACTGCATAAGCATTAAATGAATATGATAAACATGTCAGATTAAATATCCCAAAAATTAGTCCTTTAAAAAAGGAATAGAGGGAAACTTTGTTCCAGTGGGATAAAGTCAACGTTATGGGGTAAGACTCAGAAAAATTACTGCCCGAGCCCTTGGCCATGGGCAGTAATTTTTCTGAGGTAACTTTGACTATTTCTCTCCATGTTTCCCTATTGTTATATGCCTTCAAATGTAGTTTAACAATGACAAATAGCATTGTTTACCTGCCATCAAACACGAAGCCAGATCCCACCTTATCTAGTAACTTGACACTGTTTTCTCCCCACTGTGCATTTCATATGAATTTTGTAAAAGATGATCTGATTGGTCTAAACATCAACCTTGGATAGTAAACGTAAGTAGCATGCCTCGTAGCATTGTGTAACTATACAGTGTTCGGCCTTAGGTATATAGGAATAGTGGTTAACACCAGAACAATGCACCCTAGCCTATCAGAAGGTGCCACTCCCTCTACTCCAACCCCACCATACCTAGCCCGCTACCACCCCTCCTCCTGCCTCTCTACACATAGACTGTTACAAGCACTCGACCCACTACTCAAACTCTCACTGTTACCTGCCCTACCCCTACACCCCCCCAACCCCCGCCCACCTCACCTCACCTAGCCTGCTACCACCCCTCCTCCTGCCTGTCTATACATAGACTGTTACAAGCACTCGACCCACTACTCAAACTCTCACTGTGACCTGCCCTACCCCTACACCCCCCCAAATCTCACCTCACCTAGCCTGCTACCACCCCTCCTCCTGCCTGTCTATACATAGACTGTTACAAGCACTCGACCCGCTACTCAAACTCTCACTGTGACCTGCCCTACCCCTACACCCCCCCCCCATCTCACCACATCTAGCCCGCTACCACCCCACCTCCTGCCTCTCTATACATAGACTGTTACAAGCACTCGACCCACTACTCAAACTCTCACTTTGACCTGTCCTACCCTACACCCCCTCACCCACCACACCTAGCCCGCTACCACCCCTCCTCCTGCCTGTCTACACATAGACTGTTACAAGCACTCGACCCGCTACTCAAACTCTCACTGTGACCTGCCCTACCCCTACACCCCCCCCCATCTCACCACATCTAGCCCGCTACCACCCCACCTCCTGCCTCTCTATACATAGACTGTTACAAGCACTCGACCCACTACTCAAACTCTCACTTTGACCTGTCCTACCCTACACCCCCTCACCCACCACACCTAGCCCGCTACCACCCCTCCTCCTGCCTGTCTACACATAGACTGTTACAAGCACCCGACCCACTGCTCAAACTCTCACTTTGACCTGTCCTACCCTCCACCCCCCCCCCCCCCCTACCTTACCACATCTAGCCCGCTACCACCCCACCTCCTGCCTCTCTATACATAGACTGTTACAAGCACTCGACCCACTACTCAAACTCTCACTATGATTTGTCCTACCCTCCACCCCCCCCCCCCCCTCACCTCACCTAGCCCGCTACCACCCCTCCTCCTGCCTGTCTATACATAGACTGTTACAAGCACCCGACCCGCTACTCAAACTCTCACTTTGACCTGTCCTACCCTCCACCCCCCCCCCCTACCTTACCACATCTAGCCCGCTACCACCCCTCCTCCTGCCTCTCTATACATAGACTGTTACAAGCGCTCGACCCACTACTCAAACTCTCACTGTGACCTGTCCTACCCTACAGCCCCCCCCTACCTCACCACACCTAGCCCGCTACCACCCCTCCTCCTGCCTCTCTATACATAGACTGTTACAAGCACTCGACCCGCTACTCAAACTCTCACTGTGACCTGCCCTACCCTACACCCCCCCCCTACCTCACCACACCTAGCCCGCTACAACCCCTCCTCCTGCCTCTCTATACATAGACTGTTACAAGCACTCGACCCACTACTCAAACTCTCACTGTGATTTGTCCTACCCCTACACCCCCCTCCCCCCCACCACCTCACCTCACCTAGCCCGCTACCACCCCTCCTCCTGCCTCTCTATACATAGACTGTTACAAGCACTCGACCCGCTACTCACACTCTCACTGTGATTTGTCCTACCCCTACACCCCCCTCCCCCCCACCACCTCACCTCACCTAGCCCGCTACCACCCCTCCTCCTGCCTCTCTATACATAGACTGTTACAAGCACTCGACCCGCTGCTCAGACCCTCACTTTGACCTGCCCTACACTACACCCCCTACCACACCTAGCCCGCTACCACCCCTCCTACTACCTGTCTATACATTGACTGTTACAAGCACTCGACCCGCTACTCAAACTCTCACTTTGACCTGTCCTACCCTACACCCCTCTACCTCACCACACCTAGCCCGCTACCACCCCTCCTCCTGCCTCTCTATACATAGACTGTTACAAGCACTCGACCCGCTACTCAAACTCTCACTTTGACCTGTCCTACCCTACACCCCTCTACCTCACCACACCTAGCCTGGTACTTACCCCTCATACTGCTTCTCTATAGGAGCCTATGGGAATTGCAGCTATATATACATGACTTGACTCCAGTCCACAGAGAAAAGGTGGTTTAGGAGTAAAACCTCTTTACAAATGCTCAAAGTTTAAGAAACATCCGAAAAGAGAACGAGTTACTAATCAATCAAGTTTTAGAAAGATTCAAAAATCTAAACTGATAATATCTGATCAGGGACCTGCTTCACTAGTTTCGTGACAAAAGTGTTAGACAGATATGAAAAGCGGCACCAACAGTGCAAGCAAGAACGGACAAAACGAAGTTTAATGTCTAGTTCTCATGAAACCGGACACACCATCTAGACGCCATCTAGACATGTCACGAAACTAGTGAAACTAGGAGCTGTTTCAAAAGTCGGGTCAGGTCTCGCCAGCGGCACGTCACATTTCAAAGCGAGAGGCCGCAACAGCGAGCGGCACTTTGAATCAAAGCGGCACCAAAACCGCTACCAATACCCAATAGCGAGCGGCACCTCCACCTCGACAGCGACGCTTCAAGTGTCATTGTTAGCTCCCGCTTTGGCGGTGAGTACTCTCGTTTAGCACCCTCCCGACTTTTGAAACAGCTCCCAGATTCCCGAAAGACGACAAAAACAGTGGTTTCCTCTATGTGCAGGAGACTGGTGGAAAGGGACGGAAACACAAGGCATTGGTTGATGTTTACAGTGAAGCTCCTGTGTTTCATATTGTGTTAGCTGATTCTATTGTCTGATGCATTACACGTTAAGGTGCAAATGGTATTAATTGCTAGAATCTTGACTATTTAGTGTTTTAAAAGTATTGTAAAATTCTCTGATTAGCACCATCAAAACGTTTTGGTTTACCATAAAATTCAAGTATCATCTTGATGCTTTATATTTCTATGTAAAGCACTGATTCCACTGAAAGACCGAAACCTGCCGAAATGGAGATCGGGCGGGATCGGGGAAAAGGGGGTGTTCCACTGGACCGACGGTAGCCGATTCCGTAGCCAGACAATCGCCGATTATTATCGGATGCCCTAGAATTTCTCAAATCTTTGCAAAATGGTCATTTATTAAACTATTATTATCAGAATTAAATAAATTACAATACGTGAGCTTCCTCTAAAGGGCCCAGGAACAATTAATCGGGTGAGAAATCGGCCTGGTGGATTCACCCCTAAAATCAGATTAAATCAAATTTAGCTGGAGGCGGAGGTGCCCACATTTTTGTGGTAATTTCGGGCGCTATTACGATTCATTGAGAGAGTACATTCACCATGTAAAGATATTATTTGATATTGGTCCAATATCTTCCAAAGAAACCAGAAACCTTCACAGTGGAACTTAGTCTGGTAGAATCAGCACGTTATATAAGAGTGTGACAATGAAATCATAACAAACCATATCTATTTTTCAGGCCATTGGATTGCTCAAGTACGACAAGATTGAAATCGAAGGAGATCGAATGATGATAAGAAGCAGTCAAAAAGAATACATGCTCATGATATACAATATGCTATACACATGATCGACAACTGATGGGCGTTAAACTGAGTGAAGATCACAAGTTGACCTATATGTCATACAATATGCCGCAGACATGATCGACAACTGATGGGCGTTAAACTGAGTGAAGGTCAGAAGCTATTATTCATGATATACAATGTGCCGCAGACACAATCTGCAACTGATGGGCGTCAAATTGAGTGAAGATCACAAGCTGACCTACATGACATACAATATACCGCAGACATGATCAACAACTGATGGGCGTTAAACTGAGTGAAGGTCAGAAGCTATTATTCATGATATACAATGTGCCGCAGACACAATCTGCAACTGATGGGCGTCAAACTGAGTGAAGATCACAAGTTGACCTATATGTCATACAATATGCCGTAGACATGATCGACAACTGATGGGTATTAAACTGAGTGAAGGGCAGTAAGCTGAACTACATGATATACAATGCGCGGCATACACAATCTGATGGGCATTAAACTGACATACATGAAATTCAAATTACTGCACACATGATCTACAACTGAAGGGCAACAAACTGAGTGAAGATCAGCAAGTTGCCATGAAGTTATAAGAAGGAACTGCATCGAGATCTGTATGTTTTGGTTGCAGGGTAATCTCACAAGGAAAATCTGAGTAAGATTACATAGAAAGCCGAAATAAATGGTGTATTTTCAGTAGCTATATGGATCGAGTATGGTTCAGGTTTCACAACGTTCACTGACTGATTGGCTAAGATTTGTGACATCATCCCCCATTGAATATTCTTTTTACTGGGCATTGAGTATTAGTTCCCAATGTTAAGTATATAGGAACAAATACCAGGGGTGAGATAAATAGACGAAATCACTTGAAACCATGTTTTCCTAGTAAGCGAATCAGTACCGAAACACTTCGATGCAAAATGTCAAATATTGTAGACGATCAGATACCTCTGGGCCCCGTTTAATAACTAAGATCGTACATGTAGACCCTTTTCTCTAGATCATAGAGACCCAGGGACGAAGTGTGTCAACTTTATTAAACACTCATGGATGACCTTATGGATGGCTAAGGCTTATTGATCAAACTTCAATATCATTAAGCGATAACCCTTGTACGAGGTACAGAAAAGGGTCTTCATGTACGATCCTAGATTATCAAACGGGCCCCTGTATCGTAGACAGAGGTCTAGACTAGAATATCTTTTTGGGGGTACAAAAAATGTAATACACGATCCCAACACACCTCATGATGTAGCCTGGAAGCCTGGCCAATGAGCTCTCACATATTAGGCCAGGTAACGCCCGCCATATTTCTAGGGCATTGCAGGATTGCATTCATCTGGTACCTGACTGATACTTGTTGGAGTTTACTCTGGTTCCATGCTAGAGGGCAAGGCGAAGTTAGACTCTAGCTGCATGGAGTTGACCCCCTGCATTAACTGCCATATAAGGAATAGAGTAGTCCCAGTAGCCAATGACTGCATTCGCACTGACCTCCTTAAATGATATTTATAGTGCCTTGGGTTATCAAGAGTTGACCTAAAATCTAATGGGCCACAACCACCTCCTAGTACATCCCGTTGTCGCCAGGGTGCTCAGGCAAATATGCGGGAACCAGCTAAAGTTCAAGGTCGCTGACTTGCTGGTCAAGCTGGGCGTTACCTGTCCCATTATTCATTGGGGCAGGAAACCAGTCAACTCATGATGCATCCAGGGCATCAATTCGTAACTTAATGCATTATTCTTATTTTTTAAATATGTAAAGCACTGTTATTCAGGAAATATTCTTAGCAGTATACACAGAAGAGCATCATATTTCTTTCAGACACTAAAAGCTCAATTCCAGGTCAAACTATAAAATGATTGTGTTGATATTTCTAAGAAATGGTTTAAAAAAAAAACCTTTTGACTCAGTATCTAGATTACCTCTTCATGCTTTCAACTTAGTTTATTTGGATCCGCACAAGAATCTCACTCTCGTGGCTCTTCAGTCTCCATGCCTAGGTCTGGTTCACTCTGTCTGTATGTGCGGGAGACACTCCAAGCGGATTGTACCAGAATCATAGTTACCTACCACATATAAAACGTGTAATTTTCCGTACTATCCGCTTGGAGATCTTCCCGCACATAGAGACAGAGTGAACACGACCTATGTTTGGAGACTGAGGGCCCACGAGAGTGAGATTCTCGTGCAGTGAAAAACTCAAACCTGTTCTTCTTTTTTGTATTTCTATACTCAGACAAACTTCCTCTCTTATGATTCATTTCAAGCCATGCCAAAATCAAAGTTCGGTATTGTAGTTTTCTGATCTATTTTTCTCGTGAGAAACCAATGGGATCTTTTGGCTGGTACCCGCCTGTGTCTTACGACTTATGGGATCTTAACTTTCGCTGGTAGCCCTTTCAAAACTCCGCTGATTCCCCCCACCCACCAACAGCTTAAGTATTTGGCCCGATTATTGCACCTGTCTTTGTGGAGCAGTCGGCAGGGCCTCCGGCTTAGAATGAGGACGTCGGGCGTACGAACCCCGCTATCGGTGGTTCATTTTTTCATTTTTCTATATTTTTCGTACTCGGACTCGACGAAGTCGCTAGTTTTTTAGATATAGTAGGTAACAACCTACATTCCTGATTAGGATCGGAAGTGCTCGCTGCTTAATGACCTCCTTTACAGAAGAGCTGCACTGCTTTAGTTTAGGTTAGCAACAACAGACGGCGCCACTGAGTTGTCAACGTGCTTTTAACCATCAACGAATTGATCTCATATTTGCAGTGCAGAAGTGCCTGCCTTATTGTAGGTAGGTACTTTTGAAGAGATACTTTTGGCTAAAATAACATCCTAAGAGCTCCACAAGAACACTCACTGAAGCTCATGCAGAAAGTCCCACATTTCAAAAATACTGTAAAACACTGCTTAAGCGCCTATTCCACCAAAAAGGCTCTCAGCAGGCGGGTTTTTACCCTCTAGGCGATGTTTGCTTCTGGGGCCGGTTGCCCAGCCGACCTTAATCCTCTAAATTCTCCCAGCTGTTCCACCAAATCCACTGGGCCCCGTTGCTCCACATTTACGACAGAGCTGCGGATCACAGAATAGGGATCTGAGAGCCTAAACGTTGCTCCTGAAATTTTGCGGATTGTGTCTTAATCGCATAGGCACATCGCCGCGTAAAATACTGCTTTTTGCAATACATTTTACGCGGACCTTCAGAGCACTGCAGATCGTATCGCTGTGGGTTAAATACAGCCTTATCTGATATTTCAAATAACGGTCCATGGTGGCACCACCAACCCCTGCCACTTGTTCTTCTACCTATAGGAAATAGCGATCCACACCACCAGGTGTCAGATCAGTTTTAACTTTTGTACCATCTGTATTTAATTAAAGAACTAATCAATTTTCCCCTGTCTCATTCAATATATACCCCTGAATTGCTGTATCACTATAGCATCATAAAAAATAGCGATACACAGGAATATAGCCATGCGATCCGATATTACAGGAGCAACGCTTTTTCAGTCAGATCATTTAAGTAATCGTAAAAATAAAATTGCGATCCAATTATAGCTAGCGATACTACAAATAGTGGAGCAGCGGGGCCCTGGCGGTTGTTTGCGGGAGGAATTTTACAAGTTTGCGCTCATAAAGCCCCGCCTCCAGGCCGGCTTGCTTCAATATGCTTGGTGGAACAGCTTTAAAATGGGCTATTGGCCCCAGTCGGCAGTCAGTGACCACAAACAGGCCAGGCGACATTTGCCGGTGACTGGCTTTTGGAGGCACAGGGAGGGGCCAGCGGTCAGTGGCGCCAGCCGCGAGGAAGCCATTCGATGTTATAAGCTGTTCCAACAAGCAGATTATAGCTACTGGCGGGAGATTTAGGCCGGCTATTGTCGTCGAAGAACAATAGGTGACCAAAAGGTGCCTGACCGTGGCTTGTGCTGGGTTGGTGGAACAGCCGCTTTATAAGCCAACCATGGTTATAAGCCAACCCTCCACCTCAGCAAAAACCTATTATAAGCCGATTCTGGGGGCATTTCAACTTCTATATTCAGGAAAACCCCGGTTATAAGCTGATCCCCCACTTTTCGGTATAGAAAATGAACCTTTCAAAGAACTTTTGTATCAATATAGAAAATCACGTGCTATCTGACAAATTACTACCATTAAATGATTTACATTTGTATATTTCTTTATTTTAGTACTTTATTATAGATTTGCACTAATTTTGTATTTTTTTCAAAAATCAATATTTGATAACCCAGTTTATAAGCCGACCCTGGACTTTTAAGCGGGGTTTAACCGTAGTTTATTATTACCCTTTTGCGAAATAAAAAAGACCTTGCTTTGATGGATTCTCCATTTCAAAGACTGCACATGTGATCCTTATTGGCATTCTACATTATTACTTCCCAACTATCTTTTCATTACCTTTCATTCTTATTTGAGATATTGGTTTGGTTTAGACGGTTGGTACCTCTGTCCCCTTGTTTTACTCTTTTGATTTCGCATCTTTATTCATCCTTTTGTTTATTGACCATTTTTATGATTTCACATTTTATGATTTTCACATTTATTTATTTAATCTGGACAATGTGGGTGACCAAACATTTCTTCGATGTGGGTGTCACATTTCCATGGGTGTCCCATATGTCAGGTGTCCCATTGGGGTCAGGGTGTTCCATTCAGGGAAGTCATTTTCAAAATAGACAAAATATGTAAACTTTCAATTATGATTATCGAACCAGAATAAATGGAGACCGTAGATTCCTGGGCCCTGTTTTTCAGTCACAACAATCGTTATGGGTGACATATTTTTGCCGTCAGTGTTTGATAGACACAACACTATAGTGAACAGGCAATATGTCGTCAGTCTAAGAGGCGTAGGGTGGCCAGACGTGTTCTATAGTCACGACAATCGTGGAGTCACATGATTGAAAATGTCGCCTACAGTGTCGTCCGCTCATGACACCTATGGACATGTCATACAGAATGCGCAACTTCACTTCCCGTTAAGCAATGAAATTTTAACACGAGTAAGGTATATAAATGACCTATAATTGTCTCAAATATGGAGAAAATCGGCTGCACCGTTCCGAAGTCATAGGCGTTTGAATTTCGTCATAGCAATCGTCTGCTCTGGTGGCCAGTGTATTTTCCCGATGCCTCCACTAATTTATGCAGCAACCTTGACATAGACTGCTCATCGGGAGGTGGGAGGGTGACTGGCCACCAGAGAAGACGATTGCTATGACGAAATTCAAACGCCGATTTCTTCATATTTGGTACAATTATAGGTCATATGTATCCCTTACTCGTGTTAAAATTTAATCGCTTAATTCGTATGGGAAGCACGGGAAATCCTCTATATACGCACAGTGGTTTGTTATAGAACCTAAGACAGTTCTATTCTAATCTTAGCGGACGACACTTTTAGCAGCGATCGTCAGGGGCGCACTACGATCGTGTCAATAGAACAGCGGCCATCTTGTGTCTTCCAAATTATCGTGGAATCGCTGGACGATCGTAGGGTATCGTTGGCCGACGGTGTCGTGACTGAAAAACAGGGCCCTGGTCACTCATACATTTATGTCTGACAACGATGATGTAAACTTTCATAATTTAAACACTAAATGGAATAGATATTTGAAGACTGTATCTTTCTGGAGATCCTTATATTTTGTGTCTGATGACAATGATGTTGTAGACTTTTTATCATGAATATTGAATAGAATATATAATTGGGGACTGAGGACAATGATGTAAACTTTGTACTGCATACTTAACCCTTTGAGACGGGGTGTCTGGGGCCGAGCTACTGCCGTAGTAGGGTATCGGTGGAAGTTTGTTCAAAACTGATAATTCATCTTTGTAATCATGTAATATGATATATAATCATAAATATTTTGCTTCTATTGAATAGAAATACTAAATATGATACCATATCTAAATGTTGTGATAATTTCATGAATATTGTTCTATTGTTTCTTCGTTAAAACATTTTTCTAAATATTGGGACAATGATGTCTCAAGGTTGCATCTTTAGTTCGGTGATGCCTCCAGGCATCATGCATCCTTAAAGGGTTAATTAATGGAACTTATATTTACAGACTTTCTGGTGCTTCATATATTTTGTGTCTGATGACGATGATGTTGTAGACTTTTTAATGTGAATATTAAACGGAATATACAGTTTGATACTGCATGTCCTGGTAGTTAATGCATTCTGTATCTGGAGACAATAAAGAAAACTTTGTACTGCATAGTTAATTGATGGAACAAACAGTTTGAGATCACAGCTTCCCGATAGTTCATAATTCTGTGCCGATGATGTTGTAAACATTTTACTCTGAGTATTAAATGAAATAAACAGTTTGAGAATACAGCTTCCCGATAGTTCATACATTTTGTGCCGATGATGCTGTAAACTTTATACTGTGAGTATTAAATGAAATAAACGGTTTGAGAATACAGCTTCCTGATAGTTCATACATTTTGTGCCGATGATGCTGTAAACTTTATACTGTGAGTATTAAATGAAATAAACAGTTTGAGAATACAGCGTCCTGATAGTTCATACATTTTGTGCCGATGATGTTGTAAACTTTATACTGTGAGTATCAAATGGAATAAACAGTTTGAGAATACAGCTTCCCGATAGTTTATGCATTCTGTGTTGGGCGATGATATAAATTTCATACTGTGAGTATTAAATGAAATAAACAGTTTGAGAATACAGCTTCCAGATAGTTCATACATTTTGTGCAGATGATGTTGTAAACTTTATACTGTGAGTATCAAATGAAATAAACGGTTTGAGAATACAGCTTCCCGATAGTTCATACATTCTGTGTCGGGTGATGTTGTAAACTTCATACTGTGAGTATTAAATGAAATAAACAGTTTGAGATCACAGCTTCCCGATAGTTCATACATTCTGTGTCGGGCAATGATGTTGTAAACTTCATACTGTGAGTATTAATTGGAATAAACAGTTTGAGAATACAGCCTCTTGGTGGTTCATACATTCTGTGTCCAACGAAACAGATGTAAACTTTGTATAGTGAATGCTAAAGGGCTTCGACAGTTGAAGCCCATATCCTTCTAGTGGTTCATACATTCTTTGTCTAATGCCCATGATGTGAACTTTGCACTATGATTATTAATTGGGAAAAACAGTTCGGGGTGTTGCTGATGCATTCCGTATCTTGGGATGAAGACAGAAACTTTCTTTTGTGAATACTGAATGGAATAAACAGATAAACTCAAATGAAAAGACTTATATAGCATACAAGACTACAAGCAGTGTAAAACCCCAAACCTTATTACAGCGTGCTGACATACGATAGATACTTTGTTTATGGGTTAGAGTGGTCACATATGGACCTCCAGTGTGCTGCAAAAACACTATCCCTTCAGTATCTGTGTGCTATTTACTCTGATGTTGGGAAAGGAGCAGGGTAGCAGTGTCCTAGTGTCTCAGAGGCATGCCCAGCTGACCATGACCAATCACTCAAGATCAAAATACCTCATTAAAGGTCGCAGCCCTTCCGAAAAGATTAAACATGTTTAATTTATCGTAGAGGCCGGTTTGTGTCGGAGTGTGTTGGGGCTTGTCGGAGTGTGTCGTAAGGCTACCGTAGTGCTCTGCAATAGTGGACCCCTCTTACGACACACTCCGACAAGCCCTTACAACACAGAATTTCTTTGTCGGAGTGTGTTGTAAGGCTTGTCGGAGTGTGTCGTAAGCAGTGGGTACCCACCTTAACTCACTGGTACTCGATATGTTTAGATCCTAGACTAGTCAGGCAGTTGCAAAAATGGCAAGTTGACTGGGTGCAAGTGGCTGACAGAAAATATCCCATAGACTGAGTTTAATCTTGTTAACCCTTTCATGGTTATTCATTTATAATTCCAGGTTCATTCATCAATAATGTACATTCTATTTGGTGCTATTGTATTAAGGGGGGTGTCCACTGCGCTCCCGACACACTACGACAAGCCTTCCGACGAGCGTTAAGACACAGAATAAAAGGCATATCCCACTATTACGATTTGAGCCTCCGACACACTGCGATAGCCTTACGACAAGCGTTCCGATGAAAAAAATGAAATTTTTATCGGAAGGAACGAGTCTAGCTTTCACGATGGACCCGTTCCTTCCGATAAAAATTTCATTTTTTCATCGGAACGCTTGTCGTAAGGCTATTGTAGTGTGTCGGAGGCTCAAATCATGATAGTGGGATACCCCTTTAAAACGTTTTGGGTTTTTATTGTAGCGGTGGACAGACCGTTCCGACACGGCTTCCGACACACTGCGACACACTCCGACATGGCTATGACACAGCGCCCGTGTCGTAGCTGTGTCTTGGCCCTTCCGACAAATTCAAACGTGTTTGAAAAATTGTAGAGGTCGGCTTGTGTCGTAGCATTCTGTTCTATGTATAAGCTATGCACCTCTCCCCCACACATACATGCACCTTTATAAACTTTTATAATATCATATATACAATACTTTTTCCTCTGTTATATAGGGATATATGCGTTACGAATGGTCTATTGAACATATTCAGGAACAGATATGATAAACTTGTTTAATAATCATATACTTTTAAAATCATAATCCGGGTCTGAGATACATGATTATAGATTATTGTTCGGATTTCTATCGTTAGTGATAAAAGACATCAATTCACTAAGTTTTTCTTTTAGAAAATTGAAGAAAACCATATTTTTCAATATATTTCCTATATAAATGAAGTCCCCCAAGTGAGCTGTTTGTGTCATAGTGTGTCGGTACCGTGGCAACCTTTCTTTTCCCGCCAAACCGTTACGACACACTCCGACAAGGCTTTATGACACACTACGACACACCCTGACAGAGCCCTTCCAACAGGGATATTCTTTGTCGTAGTGTGTCGTAAGACTTGTCGGAGTGTGTCGGAAGCAGTGGGTACCCCCTTTACGTTAAGGGGAGCGTCCACCAACTACGACAAGGCTACGACGATGGCTTTCCGACGAGGTCCAAGACAGGCCTACGATTGGAAGGCTTGTCGTAGCCTTGTCGTGGAGTGTCGTGCTTTCTTCGATATCACTGTCGTAGTGTGTCGGGACCATGGACGTCTTTTTTACGGGACCCAGTGACGTCTACGACACGCCCCGACAACACTGTCGTAAAGCCCCCCTTCTCACGACAAGGCTGCGACAAGGCGCCGATTGGAAATGTCTTGTCTGCTCACGTCGTAGCCTTGTCGTGGTTGGTGGACGCCCGCCTTTAGAGTGAAAACCACTGAGACAAGACCTTACAATGAGAACCAACGCCTATCCTTCTCCTCGGAGAGGCCTGAAGTGCCTGCTGACCTACTAATGAACACGCCTAAGGCCCGGCGTCCACCTACTACGATATGGCTCCGATATGGCCTACGATGCACCTCCCGATAAAAAATCAAAATCGCGTCGGAAGGTGACTTAATATCGGGGCAGTTGACCACGTTTCTGAGATTAGACACCGATAAAAAAACCTATGCAATGCGTGGTGGATTGGCTTGTCTAGACATATGTCTACGACTTTGCACCTTCCCGATATGGCACCGATTTTGACATTTTGTATCGGTGCCATATCGAGAGGTCTACGATTCCATCGTAGTAGGTGGATGCCGGGCCTTATTTAGGTCATAGAGTGATTGCTGGTTCCACCATCATCCACCAGGAAATTCTAAGATGGCGCCACTGTAGTTGGGGGACAACCACTATTATCAGTTGTTGTTATCTATAGATAATATTAAGACTAGGCTAAAATTATCCATGGCAAGCCCCCCCCTCCCCCCCCCAAAAAAAAAATCCATTGCAAATTGGGCTTGCCATTTGGTGTTTTGGATGGCATTGGGGGCAAGATGGCCACCTCCATAGAACAATAGCTATGTGCCCTACACATGGCAGGTTACTTGATACAGTACTTCTATAGAACTGAATCGAGGAATATATAAATAGACAACACTCCACGAGTTTGGATGCTCCACAATCAATGACCAGCCCCATTCACACTGGAGCAGGCAGGACACTGGGAGATTGCCGAAAATCTAGAAAGGAATATCTGGGGGGTTTGCGGGTCGCCCAAGCCCCCAATACAGTCCTGGGACCTGTTTCACTAGTTTTGTGACATGTCTAGATGGCGTCTAGATGGTGTGTATGGTTTCATAAGAACTAGACATTAGACTTCATTTTGTCCGTTCTTGCTTGCACTGTTAATGCCGCTTTTCATGTCTGTCTAACACTTTTGTCACGAAACTAGTGAAACAGGTCCCAGGTTCGGATTTAGACCCACTAGTAAAAGCCTCATGAAGTATTTTGAACTATTGAAAGTGAAATCCGGAGCGCTATATACATGGGCAGAATTGCGCAAATACTATATTTATCATCATATTTCCGGTTTTTATGTTGAACCCCCATCCGTAACCCTGAACACATTTTTCACCCGGACTTTAGATCCAAAACTGATCCTTGAGATGTAAAATAATCCGGGTAAATTCTATGCCTTGCAGAAGTACAGAAAAAAACCCACTTAAGGGGATACCTTTCATTCCTAGCAAAGTGGCCCCTTAAGCGGGGTTTCATTCTGATGATGGATATGTTATCAATGTGTATACAGGCGGCACTATGGTATAGAGACACTGATATAACCATACAGACAGCCGACAGGCGCATACCTGATGCATACACAGTTCTTTGCAGGCAGTCGTCTTTTATTTAGATTTTGCATTTGTATTTCTTTTTTATAGGGGGGGTGTAGAAATCTTTATTTTTACTGTAGATAAGGAATATTTCGTTTATCGTGGAAGTACAATGGTAATACAGGTGTTTCCGTTCAGCACCGCCTAACGGCCCACTATCTAGTTACGCGGCCGCTCGGACAAACACCGCGAGTCCAGCGGCATTCATATCGGGACATAGAGCAATCACACCTAAAGTGTTAACAGCGGGTGTGATTGCAGGAGTGTCGTTTTTGGACAGATTAAATTGTTGGAACAAACTAAGGTATTGTATCAACGAGTCATGGCTGTCTAAACTCTATAGTTGATAATCATCTTAGTTTTAAATAGGAAACAAGATATATAGCATATAACAGCAAGGTCTGCCAATGCAATAGTGTATATGCAGTTTCGGTGTCCCTGTGTTATCTAAGGTATATCTAAAGTATCATTGAGGTGATATGCATGTATGACATACCAAATTGGAGCTGAAATATCATAGAATAGGTGGATAAAATCTCTACTATGCATATTGCCAAGGATACTTCTGAATATTGTTTAAAATTAGTCCTGCCAGTTGGGATTCTTTCCCTCAACGCGCATGGCGGAAGGTGTCAGCCCGGTGTGAAAATCTCTTTTTACTTCTGAATATTGGACATGTCAATTATCGTTTAATAAAAGTAATCAGAAAACACATATCATATAGTGTAGAGTTTGTTAAGAGATGAGATTCATTTACACCAAGAATTGAGTGATTCAGGGAGCTGTTTCAAAACGTGGGTTAAGTCTATGGTTTTGAAACAGGTCCCTGGTCATTTGACGCAGAGATGAAGTCAATCACTCAGGTATTTTTCCCAACATAATGTCATTTAACAGGTATTTCTAAAACCCCCCCCCTTAAATTTACTCTTTCCCATTGGTGCGGTAAGGAGAAGGTATACGTATCTACTCGAGTATTATTTATCATATAGGGCAATAATATTATGGAACATCACGAAATTTCATATGATTGTTTATATGGCATGAGTTGTCTACGCGGAACATCACGAAGCGGAGCTGAGTGATATCTGTAGCGGAAGACAACGACTGCCATATAAACAATTATATGAGATTGAGTGACATTTAGATTTTATCCTACCCCGTCACATGTTTTTAACCTCGTGTGTCACCCGTGGCATATAAATAATTTATGGCATAACTGTGGCATACAGTCACACCATGTTAAGCCTATGGAGATTTATATGAAGGGTAGGATAGTAACCATGGCATACAGTCACACCATGTTAAGCCTATAGAGATTTATATGAGGGGTAGGATAATAACCGTGGCATTCAATCACACCATGTTAAGCCTATATCGATTTATATGAGGGGTAGGATAATAACCGTGGCATACAGTCACACCATATAAATCTCCATAAACTTTTTTTTTTTAAATTTATTTTTAAAGATTTTATTTATCAGAAAATATTACAGGCAGTCTATGGAGATTTATATAAGGGGTAGGATAAAAGACGATCCGATGCATCTTCCTGTCATTGTGCACAGTGCATGGAGATTTAGTCTATTTGTTTACAAAACTATTCCAAAGGTTGGAGAGCAATGAAATAGACCCAAATGATATGCCCTATAATACGTCAATTCTTTGGTTTCATTTATTCACGAAGATGCTCGTGTATTACTACGCGTCAAACCTTTTATGGTTTACGGCCGCGCTTACACAAAATCATCGATTTTTGTCTATGTATACAGTAAAATAGTATGCATGGTGCTAAAGGACCGAAGTAGTTGGTATTTATCTTTTTAGACGATTCAAATAAATGAATTCAGTTCAATCAAAAGAATTTCTCACACAGTGAAAAGCACGACTTTGCTATTGTTACATGCTGAAAAGTAGGCGGCTTTGACAGCTGATTCAGTAAATTTAGAAGGTGCAGATCGTTTTTCTTTTTTTTGGCCAGCAAAATCGTGAGGAGTCTGTCGCTCCCTGCCCCAAATATATCTAACGCCATTACTGATATAATATGAAGAAAGCGCAGGTCTCGAGTATTATTTGTCATATAGGGCAATAAATACACAATATTACCATGATTTCGATCTGAGTGGCCGTATTCTCCGCGTAGTTGACGAGTAGTATTGCGTAGCGTCAACTACAAGGAGAATACGGCCACTCAGATCGAAATCATGGTAATGTTATATTTATTACTCACTTATTTTTAAATTTAAGCAATAAATATGATCGTTAGAAAACTTTTCAACGTAATTAAGAAGTTATGTTTGGGACTACTTTCATCTCAAAAATCCGTATCCTCCTAGGAGGGTACGGAGCTCCGTATCCTCCTCAGTAGCGATCTGTAATCTCCATAGGCTTAGTATGGAGACTCCGTATCAGGTGGGTAATAAAAGACGGTAGTCCCATTTACAGCGAATCCTAACAATGAAAACACACATAAATCAATACTGAAACTCAAACTATGGCCTGAAGTGTGGGACCAGGAACATTATTGTGACTCCATGAAGGTTCCCTGACGTATACAGATGAGCTTTGCTTCATTTAGGTCAGGGACACAGCTGAGTATGAAGGAGGGCAGTAAATCCCGGATAAGCCCTCCTCTAGAGCAACGCCCTGCTGGATTATCACAGGCCTGGTCATCCACCCTGTCACGGGCCGATAATCCAGGTTTGTACACTGCGCAGCTCCTCCCTGTACTAATCCCCCCGCATCTCCATCACTCCCGCAGCAACCACACCCTCACCCCCCTCCCCGCACCAGCCCCCCGAGGATCAACCCACCGCCTCGAAGCCACGCCTCGAAGCCATGTCCCGGAGTATATAAGGCAGAGCTGTGGTGAGGTCCGGCTGTCGTGATCCACAGCGGGCTGCGACCATTCCTCCACAGACAGAATTCCGGCCGAGTTCCCTCTCGAGGTAGCGCCGTCGAGTTCAAGTCAATCTTCACCCAGGTAAGTAAAGATTATTTTATCAATATTTATAGCCGAAGTTCATCTATTGTAGTTACTAAGAATCATTCATTTTCTCCTCCAATATACAGCAGTCCTGGGTATTGGAGGAATACAATCACTTTTTCCTTTCTTTTTGTAGCCTTTATTCATCTTTCATTTTTCAAAATAATTCCGTGGTGAGCTTAAGATCTAAACATACAATGAATAGCATATCTTGATTTTAGCATCTTAAAGGTATGTTCTTATAATTACAGTCAACTCGTAGAGAAAATTATTAAATTCCGTTACGACATGGTATAATACCATAATTTTCTGTATATTTATCATAGTGTCTCGAGAATAATGAATGGAGAATAAGTAGTTGCAGGAGCTGCATATAAATAGATGCATATATTAATAATGGTTGATAACCTTTTCCTTACATAATAAGAGCAATACAGGTGAGAATTCATATAAAAGATGTTTACCTTTTGCAAAGTAGGTTGTGTACCCCACAACTCACATCCAAGAAATTTAATCCATATTCCAGATAAAAAGAGCATATAATACCAGGAGTTTTTTTTGTTTTTTTTTAAATGAGTGACATAGCTCATGCATTCCTACGTTTGTGAAGTAGACTTACCCATAAAGGTTAGCATTTCAATCGTCACGGCGGTTCCCTTGTGGGAAGGTGTGTATGGAAACAGGACAAAACAATATGGCGACAGCCAAAGACTGTAAAAAGGGAGAGCTATTTAGAGAGCTATTTAGAGAGTAATGACTCCCTATAGGCCCGTTTCCATTGGTCGACGTAAACGGCCTTTAGCACTGCTGACACAAAATGGAAATGGGCTTTTAGGAGTACTAAAAAGATATACACTGTTTTTGTCGGTCAAAGGAAGCCGGCCTTATTTGGGCATGTAAGCAGTTCCCTCTATGTGGTCTAGGTAGACCTAGCCCTGAGGTTGAAGTAGGCCTATCCCTGGCCTTAGACATACACATTTCTCTTTACGTGTGGATTTGAAATAGTCCTATGCCTGGCCTTAGATATGCATTTAAAAAAAAAAAAATTCCATTATTTATTCACTCAGAAATACAGAGTACAGCATGCAAACTGCAAATTAGCAGGTTTTCTTTGCAGCATGGGTCGTATATACATTCAAAGTTGTCACATCTTCCTCTCGCAGGAGGGACACTAATATAATTCTGGTTTTCATTAAGTGAGCAAAGATGACAGTCAGGAGCTGGCTGTTTGCCTGATTCCTTCCTTATTGTATCAAGGTGATGCATATCTCCTTTTATTTGTGGAGTTGAAGTAGGCCTATTCCTAGCCTTAGACATACATATCTCCCTTTATGTCTGGAGTTGAAGTAGGCTTTGCCCTGGCATAGGACATACATTTCTTGAAGTAGCTATAGGATTTATCCACTTTAGCAAACACAAAGGTTCGTCCTGTTTCATAAGTAGCATCAGATGGGTGTTATGGTAATTCTTTTCGGCAGTCATTCTTTTCGCCTGTGTATTTGGTTCACTTTACAATCATATTACTCTCTGATACATTTAATTGAATTTCACAGTTACCAAACTGAGAGCAAGTCAAGATGGCGGAGATAAGCACCGACCTGATTCCTGGCCTGACAACAGTGCCCGGCATCTTCAACATGGACCCTGATGCAAACACCACGGAGATCGATGATCTCGTCCATCCATACTGGAAGCAATGGGACCTGGAGCATATGATCCCAGACTCGTGGCACTACTTAGTCGCTGCGTGGATGACCTTTTTTGGTATCCTTGGCACCCTAGGCAACCTGCTCATCATCTGGATCTTCGTCAGGTTTGTGTGGTTAAATTTTCCCTAGACATTAATGTGACCAATCATGAACAATTCATTTCTTCATTAGGTTTGTCCTGATTCTCTAATTTACTGATTCATTAAAGCATTTGTCGTTCTCCTACCCCTATCAAAATATAATAGTTGCATGAAATAAATTGTTCATCGTACTCATCAAAAGCAATACTTAAACTCAGGCAAGGATCTACGTAATGGGTTAAAACTGCATATGAAGCCGAAGATGAATAAGTATTAAAAGTATATAAATAAAATCTGATTTTCCCCTTGAAGGAATTCAAATATTAATAAAATAAATCTCGAAAGATATAAATTATAGCAATAAGATGAGGTTTGAGATATGGCTCTGTTGATTAGGCACTGGAACAAGATATTGGCAAACTAGGTATGATTCCATGATAGATGAATGGTAATACCAAACCTTTGTGACGCTAGAAAACCAACAGAAAATACAAATATACTTACTGTTTCAGGACGAAACATCTGCGCACAGCACCAAACTTCTTGCTGGTCAATCTAGCCTTCTCTGACATGTCCTTCTCTGCTATCAATGGTTTCCCGCTTCTCACAATCTCTGCTATCAATAAGAAGTGGGTTTGGGGAAGAACGTGTAAGTATTCCATGCTAATCTATCTTTTCACCCATATATCAATCAAAATCAATTCACCGAAAAAAGTAGTGGTTCCTATTGCAAAGTCTCGGTTTGATTTTCCTAAAATGATTTAATTGTTTCCTAGCATCTACTTTTTTTTATTCAGGAATTCATAAAAATCATATACATCATGGAATATCTAAAAAAGAGAATTTCATAGAATTACTTACTAAAAATCCACCCCAAAAAATACATGTGAAGAGAATAATACTTTGCTATACCATTAGTTAAATCACTAAGGATTGATAAACATGCTTATGTTTTGCTTTTCTTTGAGAAAAGTCTGTGAGGTCTATGGTTTCGCTGGAGGCATCTTCGGCTTTATATCCATCAACTCCTTGGCGTGGATTGCATACGACCGGTACATGGTCATCAGTAACCCTCTCGGCGCTTCCCAGACAATGACCAAGAAAAGGTAGAATATCTATCAAGATATATGTTCTCAACTAGAAATAACTAACAACCAAATGTGACTATGGTTAATGATATAGATTCTTACTCAATCATCTTAAACAGCAGAGCAAAATTATGAAATCATCAACCTAATGATAACAACAATGACTTATTTCAGAGAAATTCGCAATGCTGTGAAGAGATTTGATAGATAATAACAGTACTAGTCCCTGTGTCATTGTCTATATGAATGAGACCCAATTCTGATAAAATATAAATAATGAAATAACCAAATTGATCTTGTAATTAATGCTGTTATTATTAACCTTGAACCAGGATATATTATTATCTATGAAGTATGTGATTTATAATTAATGATAAGTTTCTATTCTTTCCTCTAGGTCATTCTTCATTCTTGCTATCGTCTGGTTTTGGTCAACCTTCTGGGCCATTCCACCCTTTTTCGGCTGGGGAGCTTACATTCCGGAGGGATTCCAGACATCTTGTACCTTTGACTATCTGACACATGTAAGTCCTCAATATGTAGTTCGTTGACTGAACTACAACCCGTGAGCATGAAGTCTATTCTTATCCTTTTAAATCAAATAGCAAGTGTAACAATATTGATTCATGGAAGATATATCCAAGCTACTTAATTCGGGTTCTTTCCTTTTATAAGTGATTAAAAATATATTGTGCAATCATAGTTTCATTACATTCCTTGCAGCTTGATTACAAATTGTGTTCTTGATCATTTACAGTCGATGACGAACTACTCCTTTGTACTTGGTATGTACTTCTTCGCCTTCCTCTTCCCGGTGTTCATAATCATGGCCTGCTATATGGGTATCTACGGTGCAGTTAAAGCCCACCACAATGAAATGAGGAAGACTGCTGAAAAAATGGGTGCAAAAGCTACTGAGAGTGACAAGGTAAGAACATAGTGTTGATAGCAGGACAGGTTATATAAACTCAAATACTTTAACTACCTCAAAATGCAATTTGTAATACTACTAGTCACTATAATTATGACTCAACACTAAATTCTTTACTTTTATGAAAAACATGATTGAATTATTGTATTATGCATGATCTATAAGTTGAACCTAATTTCTAGGACAAGGCTTCAGAGATCGCAATCGCCAAAGTCGGCTTCATTTCGGTCTCCACCTTCATGCTCTCATGGTGTCCATATGCTGTTGTGGCTGCTCTTGGCATGATCTACCCTTATGAAGCGATGATGATCCACCCACTTCTGTCCGAATGCACCGTTATGGCTGCCAAGGCATCAGCTGCCTACAACCCAGTCATCTACGCCCTCAGTCACCCTAAGTTCCGTGCTGAAATCGACAAGCACTTCCCATGGATGTTGGCATGCTGCAAACCTAAGCCCCAGCCTGTTGCCCGGTAAGGCCTAGTTACTTCTATTTATAAGTTGTAGCTGTAGAATGAGAATTTATGTCTATTGTTATTCGTAAGATCAGATATCATGAAAAAGCTTAAGAAACGAAGATACTGTATCTTCTTATATATGAGAATATTATGAGACAAAGCAAATCCACCTATTTGAGTAACTGAAATATATCCCTAAAAGCGACATAATTGTCCTTCAAAAACCTTAAATGAATGATAGACAATCAAATTAAAGTTTATTGTATTATCCTTAGCCACTTACAAATTGGAAATGAGATGGGGTCGAGCTCTGACCCTGAACTTGAATGGGTTTCTGAATTTATCTCACCCTTAATATTGACTAATGGGCTAACCTTTGTGACATTATCCCCCATTGGATATTTTTCCTATATATCTAATGGGCGTTAGATACGAGTTCTCAATGTTAATTCTATGGAGAAAAAATATCTGGGGTGAGATAAAATCAGTTAGTCATCGGAATAAAGAAAGATATGATTGGTGTTGATTCTATTCCTAACAAAGTTAAGTATTTAAAATTATAATTCAAACTGTAAAATTAACTATAAAACTTTTATTCACAACAGTTCCAAACCCAAGTCTGAGCGTGAGAACAGCTCTGCCAGCCAAGTAACGGAGACTGTTGAGATGAGCCAAGCTCAGACTCCCGAATCAGCGCCATCTGCCAACCCTGCCGTGTAAAGCTTCCATCGTGATAATCTCGGTATGTATCCTCATTTAATCATCATGTTACTTTCCGAAAGACAGGAGGATATTTCAAGTTTATTCTTCATTACACCATAGTGTAAATACATGTACTATTAAAGGCCGTATTTTCTGGTATTTTCTTATGGATACGCCATACACCATGTTTATGTATATGACATACACCATGTTTCTGTGATGTATACGCCCAAGTAATGTCCTGGGAGCTGTTTCCAAAGTCGGGAGGGTGCTAAACGAGAGTACTCATCGCCAATGCGAGAGGCCAACAATGGAACTTGAGGCGTCGCTATCGAGGTGGAGGTGCCGCTCTCTATGGGATATTGGTAGTAGTTTTGCTGCCGCTTTGATTTGAGGTGCCGCTCGCTGTTGCCGGCCCCTCGCTTACAAAATGTGACGTGCCGCTGGCGAGACCTCACTCGACTTTTGAAACAGCTCCCAGATGTATACGCCCAAGTAATGTACATATTTTTCACCCGGAGTATATCGTTTGCATTAATATAAAAGATACGTTGGCGTATACATCCCAATAATATAACAGATGAAGAATGAGAAGGTTTTTCAATGGTCACAGTGCATACACATTTTATCAGCTTACTCCTTACACCAACACTGACCTGGCTTTGTATTTTCCTGCTATTGCTCTGCCACCAACTCCTGGCCGCCCATCATAACACTAACCCTTTGCGTATCTTTTACAATCCAATGACAGCTTGTGCTATATATACAAGGTTAGGCTGATGGCCCCAAAACAATGGTGGTTTGAAAGTATAAAATATTAAAAAGACTGTGAAAGAGCTAAATAAATCATGGGTTTATTATGTGGAATTAATCAAAATATTTTATAATCACAACTGCAAATATATGATTCAATTTTTGCAAATGGCAAAAAACACTAATGATGTCCCTTATATGCAGTTTGGCTCCCAATAGTTTCGTCTTTTGAAATCACATAATTATATCGATGAGTATATTTCAGGATATCAGAGGAACCATGGGAAATCTGAAGTGATACAAAGGATCCCACCACATACAATGAGGACAACACCAGACTCGTGTCATCAAAATCGCCTTGATGGAAGACCCCGAGAATCACTGAAACGATGAAACGACGAAACATCACCTTTACGCAGCTCGTAATACTTCATGTGTTCAGACACTGTGCGCATGCGTTACATCACCACTGGAAGCTGTGTTTTGACTACAACTATTGTTATAATGAATTCACTAGGTGGAGCCACTAACCTTGTATGTTTCTTTTTATTATTATTATCATTTTAGTTCCCTTCTGTTTTTCTTGATTTCTCTTTGTTTCTTATTTCTGGAGAAGTGACATATTTTATCTACACAGAAAGATAAATTTCACTATTTCAATCAAAATGTCCTTTGTTCGGCTGACAAGTTCTACGATAGTTGATATATCCCGAAATTACTGGGATTACAATTCCCTTTTCATGATTCTACCATTTATTTTGATCCAATTTTAGTTAACCTCGATCATTTACAATTGTTTTGTTTCCCATTATTTCTGTTCCATACACATCTTTGGTTTTGCTCAGATGCCTGAACAATTTACCTGCTTATTTTAATTTCCATTTTCTTTCTTTGTCTTTTGTTTATTCATTATTTTGTTTTGATTTCGTTTATTTCCTTGTGCATGGCTTATCTACCAGACCACCTTCTGAATGAGAAGTTCTGAATACAAAGTTATACCAAGTCTAAGGTGATTACTGAACCAAATAAATAGATATAGACTGCATCTTCCTGTCTTTGTCTTTTATACTATTGCAATTATTATTTTCATTATTATTATGGTCCATACTTCAACAAGTTTGACCGCAGAGTAATTCATGAAATAAAGCTGAGTGAATTACATAACAGTCACACAAGGTCAGATGCAATTATTTTCATCGATTAAGTTTCTGATTTTATCTCAGCCCGTATACATGATCAAGAATATAGAGAAACTGTATACCTGTGGAGTAAATTTCCGATTCCCGAACACATTTCCCTAGTGGTTTAAACTGAGTTCGTAGAACGAGAACATAGAAAGTAATTTTTATTGTATACATAGCAGCGTGTAGTAAAGACATAAGTTATGGCAGTAGGTATATATCAATATCATAAATCAATAAAATAACTCCGCCAATTTTTTCTAGGCAATTTTTATTAGGGAATATTTGTGTTCACAATCACTGAATTCGGCTATAGAGCCATTCTTCCACTCGGGCCCTTTCCCCTACTCCTCATTCTAATGGCAGGTGTTAAACCGAATGTGCAGTGGGTACCATTTTTGTGTAAGTCTATGGTATGACCCGACCGGGGTTTGAACCCACGACCTCCCATGCTCAAAGCAAACGCCCCTACCACTTAGCCACCGAGCTTGGTAATTAGCTTTTGAGTATTGGGTACACTACCTCCATGGCCATGGACGTTAGGCCTATGGAAAAGAATATCGGGGTGCGATCAAATGCTTGACCAAATGCAACAGTTTAGTTCTACTCAAAAGTTTATTTGATGACGTATCCTCAATAAAAGTAATATCTGACAACTTAGAATTTGCTCGTCTCCTTCATGGTTAGGTCAAAAAGAACCAGAGAACTGGAGTTTTTACTGATGCCATGACTAAAAACACTAACTAAAATGAACAACAGTTTATTTTCTACAGCAATACTATAAAACTCTGCTGGGAGAGTCAAGGCTCGATCCCGGGTAACCGTAACCTAGCCGAAGCTAGGTAACTCACAGGCCTTTCGGGTACAGCTGAAGCTGAATAACCCAGACTCAGCCACCGAAAGAGTAGAAAAAATCCCCACTTACTTTGAGAACCCAAGTACATCTTTTTCTCGAAAGACATGATAAGAGATCTACCGGCCTAGCTGGGACCAAGCCTATATATACAGGTGGGTTACGTAACAAAAGGCAAACCTGTGGCACTTCCATGCACAGGCTTGGCTTTGCTACTCACAGTCAGGGGCAGACATGCTACGTCCTCTGACGAGAAAGAAGCAAACCACCACTTATTAACCCTTTAAGGGCGAATGATGCCTTGAGGCATCATCCAGGCAGGGCGAATGATGCCTTGAGGCATCATCCAGGCCAGGGCGAATAATGCCTTGAGGCATCATCCAGCCCAGGGCAAATGATGCCTTGAGGCATCATTGCTCAAAAATCTACAAAATCGTTTTTAACAAAAAAAATAATGGCATTTTTAGTATTCCTATTCAAAAGAAATAAAATATTTAAGATTATATATCATATAACGTGATTAAACAATTGAATTGTGGATTTTAATGACTGTGTACCTGTCCCCTAGCAGTATAAAGTGCCACCAGCACCCGTCCTTCAGGCAGTAGCTTGGCCACAGGCACCCATCCTTAAAGGGTTAAGAAACATCATCTTGTATGTTTTCTTCACAAAACGAAGCTTCAATCTGATTGGTCTAAACAGCATCACATTGTAAAGTCTTGAGTCCTACTCATGTAAGGAGTACACCTAAAGAGAGAAATCCAGAACTCAACACAGAAGTACTAGGTACTACTCTGAGTCAGAACTTGAGACTAACTGTTTATTGACAGGAAAGGGTCCTTGTTTGAACAAACAGCCAATAGGAGATTACCAAATCTGTTCTGGTTGAGCGTCCGTTCCAGTCTGTTGCACATTTCAGGAGGCTGCTCATGATGCTGAACAACTCGAGGCGTCATTGGTAGAGCACCCTTCCCTCATGTGGAAATACTAGGAACTAGAGCTGAGCGATAATAGGGGTATTATATGCCATTCAAAGCATGGCAGCCTTACTGTAAACATCAGGGAGGAGGTTACTAACCAAAATGGTGACTGTTCCAATTCAGCCAATTTGTTCCTCAATAATTAGGGATAATTTTAGATAATTACTTTCATCTCATAGAAACCAATATCACTTCGCCACAAAAGTGATGTATAGACCGGAACTTTACATGTCCAACCTTGGAATGAAGACATTAGCCTTGGTATTAAAACTGTAGTTAATCCACCCTAGCAGTGGCATTTTATGTAACCGTAAATGTTGGCGATAGGTTTATGATAAGACTGTAATTACTACACTCCTAGAAGTGGCATGTAACCATAGAGTACAGCCATATACAGGTATATGAAAATATATGACTCACAAAATATTCAAATGATAATAATAATCTTTATTACAATAAGATTTTCATAGAATACCACATTCTATATCAAATATTAATCACATACACTCGGTATCTTATCAAAATACATATAACAACTGATGATATAAATAAGTATTAAATAAAGAGTTATTGATTCATTTTGTGTTGTGACACCTTGACAATGCAGTCCACCATGTTGGCTCTGTGGTCTACTACTATGGCTCTGGGCTGCAAAATATGCCTTTTCTTGGAAATCCTATAGAAACCAACCTCTTTTTGGTATTTTATCCATACCAGCATACTGTGCTGGTATGAAAAAATCCCAACACACTTTGATTCAGTCTATGCTTCGATCCTCCCAGCACACTCTGGATACTAGTTCGTGGTCATCATATTCTGATAGACATTTGATAAATTATCAACATTTCTAGGAATATAATACAAGTAAAACATATAAAAACATTCAACTCGCTCTATGAGCTTCTTTAATATTTTCAATGAAAGGAACTTAGGATGTAAGGTCGTCCCAACAGGGTGAATATGTTTCATTATAGTACAGGCAGTCGTCACCCTAGTAGGTGGTGATAGGTTGGTTCGGTGACTGGGTCTATGGTGAATTGCTGTGGATTTGGGGTGTAACGGGTTTCGTCAAGTGACGAGATCTATGGTTCACCGCTGTAGTTTTGGGGCATACTTGCAGTTCCACCTGGTAAGTGTTAATGGCTTTAGTCAATTGGCTAATTGCTGTTGTTTTGGGTTGTAATGGGTTTCGTCAAGTGACGAGGTCTACAGATCACTGCTGTGGTTTTGGGAAAAACATGCAGTCTCACCTTGGTACGAGGTAATGGTTTTCTTCAGGTGGCTGCATCTATGGTTTGCTGCCATAGTTTTGGGGTGTATAGACAATCGTTCCATTGGTAAGTGGTGATGGGTTTGGTCAAGTGATTGGGTCTACGGTTCACTGCTGTTGTTTTGGGGCGTATACGCAGTCGTCACCCTGTGAGGTGGTAATGGGTTTCGTCAAGTGATTGTGTCTATGGTTTACTGCTGTTGTTTTGGCGCATATACGCAGTCGTTACCCTGGTAGGTGGCGATGGGTTTGGTCAGGAAGTCGGTGAACTTCTGTTGTCTCAGGTAGAACATAACATCATCATTGTACAGACGCTGGAAGCGGGCTGCATCACGTGTCAGCACGAACAGAGAAACGCCGCCATTGTTGGAGACGATAGCGTAGTCGTACAGCCCATCAGCGTTTACTGGACCAAGTTTGATCACCCAATCTGCAAAATAAACAAGAGTTGATTCACTCTCTTAACATAAATATGTGATTCATCACCGTCTGAGATATAAACGAGCGAGATATCACTGAGGGACAAATCAGCGATTTGTGACTGTCTGAGATATAAAGGATGTCGGTGGGGGATAGACGGGCAATATATCACTGTCTGAGATATACATGATTGATATGTCACTGAGGGATAGACCAGCAATATGTCACTGTCTGAGATATAGATGAGTGATATGTCACTGAGGGATAGCCCAGCAACATGTCACTGTCTGAGATATAAATTATTGATATGTCACTGAGGGATAGATAAGCAATATGTCACTGTCTGAGATATAGATGAGTGATATGTCACTGAGGGATAGACGAGCAATATGTCACTGTCTGAGATATAAATGATTGATATGTCACTGAGGGATAGACGAGCAATATGTCACTGTCTGAGATATAAATGATTGATATGTCACTGAGTGACAGATGAGCAATATGTCACTGTCTGAGATATAGATGAGTGATATGTCACTGAGGGATAGACGAGCAATATGTCACTGTCTGAGATATAAATGATTGATATGTCACTGAGTGACAGATGAGCAATATGTTACTGTCTGAGATATAGATGAGTGATATGTCACTGAGGGATAGACCAGCAATATGTTACTGTCTGAGAAATATACGAGTGATATATCGCTGAGGGATAGTCTAGCGATATATAAACTTCACCCCTTCACCCCTGCCCTAGCCGACAATGGCACCACCTTACGGGAAGACAATGAACCTGCCACCAGTGGCGCCCTCTGATAATTAATAACATGAATATTAAACAATATTTCTATACATATGTCACTGAAGGATAAACCAGTGATATGCCACTGTCTAAGATACAAATGGGTGATATGTCACTAAGGGATAGACTAGGGATATGTCATTTTTTTGCGATATAAACAAACAATCTGTCACTGAGGGATAGAACAGCGATATATCATGGTCTGAGATATAAACGAGTGATATGTCACTGAGGGATAGACCAATGATATGTCACTGTCTGAGATATTAACTGAGCGCTAGACCAGGGATTAGTCATTATCTGACATATAAACATGCGATATGTAACTGAGGATAGAACAGCGATTTATCACTGTCTGAAGTATAAACAAGCGATACGATAAATATCGTCAAATTAATCCTGCTGTTCATGAAAAGGGTCGTACTTTTGACATACATAATCTGTCATATTAGGTTATATTTATGCTGAATCCAACTAAAAGTTTCTGATGCACATGTTTCTATAGGCTTGTTAATAAAAGAAACTAGACACCCGTTGCCCCTAAAGTTGTCATAGACTAAAACTATTTTTGAAGTCTTGTGACATTTGGATGATATGGGTCATCATTTATCAAACAAGACCTTGCTCCCCTTTTATTCTCATAAAGTCCAAGGTTCTGTTGAATAATATTTTGCCTACAAATGTACAGGGTACAAGGAGAACTTTCTCCAGGGTTATTGTGTAATTATATTCAAGTTTGTTTCACTCTCTTTCTCGTCCTTAGCTCTGGGGTCTGTTGAACAACTTACGCCTACGAAAGTACAGGGTACATGGAGAACTTGTACGCGGGTTATCGTTTAATGATATTCAAGTTTGTTCACTAAGACAGTCCTAGCTGATGGAAGGTCATCCATAAGTGTTGAATAATGTTTAACCACATCGTCCCTGGGTCTCGTTGGCATACAGAAAAGAGTCTTCATGCATGAGACTAAATTATTCAACAGGCCCCAGGGGTCTTAGGTTAACGATACAAACATTTATTTAACATGATCTGTGCTAGAACAATCGTAAGATCCCTCTTGATATTGTTTGTAGAATATGGAAGAATAGTAGAAGCTGAACGAGAGTTAGACTTGTCAGTGTTTATGCCACGACGGGAAGGTCGTGTATTACTACGCGAAGCGTTAGCTGAGCGTAGTGAGGAACAGACCTGACCAGAGTGGCATAGACACTGACAAGTCTAACTCGAGTTCGGTTTTGTATTTATCCTACCCTGTCTCTATGCTTTTGGATTACTAAAAGACAAATATCGATTGAATGACCAACTGAAGTCCAACCGGAACGTTTGAGGCTAACCGGAACTTTTTTTGGAGCAGCTGACAATCTGGTCGCTGATTGGTCATTTTTGTTTTATGCCCCTAGAGGCATAAATTGCACTTTATGTCATGGCATGCCGCATAAAATTTGCCTATGTTATGCCTATGGACCGTTTTTATTAGGGGTAGGATAAACCCTAGCCAGTGTACCCGGCCCTGTCCCAAACAGGGCCGGGTTCCTCTGCCATAGAGCCCTCCACCGGGTCGTCATTTCTCAATGGCCGCCATCTGACATGTATGAAAACAAAATTGAATCGAGAAATATGTACCCATTTGTCTTCGCCAACCTTCAAAATAGCCGTATCTTACTTTACAACTGTGTATTTAGACATAGTTTTTCAGTGGAGCTTTGCTGGTTCTCAGATCCAGCGATTTTGTTCAGTTTTTCTCGCTGGTTCCCTAACTGCACAGTGCCTCGCCTAATAACATAGAACAGCTGTTCATCCCTGAATGGAGATCAGGGGTGAATACTTTACCTAGATAAACCCCAGATACTTACAGTCGGCGGCGTAGGCCACATTGGGGAAGCGGACCTTCAGCTTGCCCGGCTCACTCGTTCTGGTGGCGATGGCCCGGATGTCGTTCAGTGGCCCATTAGGAGCACCTCCACGGTTGGCATTGTACACAGAAATGGTGCTAGCATTGATGAGTCCATCTGGAATAAGCATCAAGACACTAATGTTATATATACCTGATCAATCTTAATGTAATCCTGGTTGGACTTAATCAGCAGGACCTTAATGGCCGCAGTTAATTGTCATTTTGACCTATAATGTATTATTATATACCCATGCCGTATTTACTGTAAATACGTACCGTTTTGACATATAACGTAAAAATACTGTTCGGACCACTGGTCTGTACACTAAAATACGGACCACCTTGCCAAACACGTTTATTAACATATCGGTTGTTAAAAATTAAATTAATGATTTTTTTTTAAATTTTGGATATATAGTAAATGTATAACGTCCAACCATGCTTGTACAAGTCACAGAACTCGATGATAATTTACGGTTTGTACGGAACTCGGCATAAATGCCTCAGTCCGTACAAACCATAAATTACCATCTCGTTCTGTGACTTGTACAGCATGGTCAGGACGTTCTATATAAATCTATATCTATATTCTGTATATACGTTGCACATGTGCCCCAAAACGAAAAACAAAATATATACTATACTTTAAAGCGGGGTTAGCATTGAAACCAGTCGCAACCCAGGGTAAATAAATGTTAGTAAGGTAAGGTCTGACTGGTTAGTTTTTAGACAAATAAACCAGCGAATATAGAAAACAAGTCCAGTTATATTTAGATGTAAGGTTAAGGTTAGGGATGGGAATCAGGTTAGGGATAGGGTAAGGGATAGGGTTAGGGTTAGGGTAAGGGATAGGCTTAGGGAAGGGTTTTCTGTTTGTTTTCTTCCCAGAGAAGACCAAATTTGAAGCCAAGATTACATACTTACTACATAGTATTTATCCACAGTTGTAATGAGCTAGTTCAGTTTGGAAGCTCTAAAACAGGTCGAGTTCATTACTATATACCCATGCCGTATATACTGTAAATACGCACCGTTTCGGCATATGACGTAAAAATACTGTACGGACACCAAAATACGGACCACCTTGCCATATACATTTATTAAAAATTTGGTTGTTGAGAAAAAATGAAATTGATTTTATTTTAAATTTCGGGTATATAGTAAATATCGAACGTCCAACCATGCTTGTACAATTCACAGAACGTGGTGGTAATTTACGGTGTGTACGGACCGAGGCATTTATGCCGAGTTCCGTACAAACGGTAAATTATCATGGTCAGTACGTTCTATATAATTACGGGTCAAGTTTTGTTTACGGGTTGAGTTCTCGAGTATTTGGTAGAATACCCCCTTATAAGTAAAGACCCTGAAAAGAGAACTCACAGTCAGCAGTAATACACACAGCGTCTCTCGGGTAGATGAAGAAACCGAACTCGTTTCCGTACATCTGAAATCACACAGGAACATCGTTTACAAACACTGATCAAACATTTACAGGATTTTATGTACGGAAGAAAGTTCCACATTGTGCGGTATTTTATGTTATATGGTGAAACGGTGTGTAATTACAGCATTATACGTCATGGCTATATATATATATATATATATATATATATATATATATATATTTTTTTTTTTTTTTTATTCAAGCAAGGAAGTACAATTCACTCTGGCTGGGCGTTTTTACAAGTAGCTCCTGAACAGTAGACAAGACAGGTCGATGTGAGAATTGACGATCACAGGACAAAACAGATACAGAAAGTTTCAAGGAGAGCATAACAAAATGTACATCAGATTTATATGATTGCATGTGTAAATGTGAGTGTGACCAGCCACAGCGCATTCCCAAACTTGTACTCTCATTATCTCTATCAGATATTTTGCAGTAAAAATTCCTTTATATACAGTTTGTAGTATGAGATATCACCTATCATTTGTATATTGATGGGCAATCTTTCCCAGAATTTATTTCCTATATAAAGGGGGGATTGACTAAATTTGTTGATTCTTGGTTTTTCAATATCAAGCGCTAACTTTTGCTGTGCTCTGGTAATTCTTAAAGACGTCTTAAGATTACTCGGGTCATGTGACCACTGTTTCATAAGTACCAGTAGCTGGACCATCCATCTGTAGTTCAGGGATCTTATTTTGCAATGGAGGTGCAGCTCGTCAACTGATATCTCCCTTACACAGACAGTCCCTAAGGCTGCTCCATACAATGATTTAGAATAACATTTAGCTTTTGGGAATCCCTTTGGGTACAGCCTAGATATATAAACCCAGCATAATCCAGTTTTGGAAGGATCATTTGCCTCAGGATTTTCTTTCTTGTGTTTACACTTAGTGTACTTCTCAATAGTCTCAATTTATTAAGACGTTGTCTGACCTCCCAAACTGTTTGGTTTATTTGTTGTCTATAAGTCAAATTACGGTCAAGAGTGACATCCAAGTATTTAATATCATCAGCATATTCTAGCTTCTCGTGTTATAAAGTGGGAGAACGTACTGGACGTTTAGTCTGACAATTGTAATAAATTCACGGACCGGCAAATTCTTGACCCCATGCCGTTAGATGTTATTAGGTTTATTATTATATACCTGTGGTAGTATATCCTACACATACTGCCCGCTCCTACCCATGTCGTATTTATACCCGTACGACACCTAGGTGACGTACGGGGTATGTATGTGGCGTACGGGGCATGTACGGCGGCAAAATCCAAATATTCCCCCAGTAGAAAAGTTAAAAATTCGATATTTTAAGGTATATAATAATAGAGAAACAGGCTGACTGCCTCAGTACGGATAAAATACTTGGTAAAATCGGCGATCAGATGAACCTCTGCCTCCGGCATCGGTTCATCTGATCGCCGATTTTACCGCGTATTTTATCCATACGGAGACAGTAAGCCTGTTTCTCTATATTATAGACCATGCAGTATATTTGATGATTATGTACTACTGCTACCTATAGGGGACAGAGCCATTGTTAGTTCATGAAACAGTCACTAGGTGGTCGGGGGACAGAACCTGTATTCTTGCTCTTTGTTCTTACAAAATTCAACTGCCTTTAAATGTTTGACCATGGTTCCGTTGACTCTCTACACCCATTCCAGAGCAGGAAGATAAAGTGCTAAAACCCAGTACATGATGTTTTTCACATGGAACACTTTATTTACATATGTGAGCAAGGCAAGAGTTGTGAATTTCCCAATTATCACTCACTTCTTTTGCATCTCCATTAGTGAAGAACACCTACTTTTTCACCTCAATTAATGAAGAACACCTACTCGGGGGGGGGGGGGGGGCGTCATGGCTGCCCCCATGGCTCATATGCTATATGCCGTATACAGTATAAATTGTATACTGAACCCTGTGCAGTGCACTGCTGTACTGAACATGTGGAAACCCTAGCAGTGTGTGGGCTTCCACGTTCGCATGAATTCTATGTCAATATATGGTAAGATTTGATTAATTTTGGGTATATAATAGATATATAACGACCCACCATTCTTGTACATGCTGCAGACCATTCTAACTGCAGCACAATAAAAGGTTTGAGTTAGGCCACTCAAAAAAAAAACTTGTTTCTCATCACCAAGCCATGAAAAATATGACGAGGGGGCTTTTTTTTTTTGCTATATCAAAGAGGGCAGGCATACAGTAAAACCCCGCATAAGCGGACACCCTCCAATCCGGGCCAAAGTGGCTGCTTACGCGAGTGTCTGCTTATGCGGGGTTTCCAGATTTTTACTGGCTCTACATTTAATGCATCCCTGACATCAGGAGCTTTAATTTGATACTTAATACACATACCTTTCATAATTTCTATCAAGGTTCATCTATTTAAAAAATAAAAAATCTTCTAAAATCGTTTTTTCTGATGAGCGCGGTGATGAGAAACAAGTTGGTTTTTTTTAGTGGCCTTACATTCAGTATATACACGGATAGGGAAGGGATAGTTTTCTGTGAGCACGCTAGAAGTCTATATGTGAACACTCTCATCTTTAGGCAATATATTTAGTGCGTGAAAGCACCCTCTCATAAAATACTCACCTGGTACCACCTGTCTATGTACGGGAAATATGAAATAATGACCTGTCTATGTATGATAAATATAAAATACTCACCTGCTACCACCTGTATAAGTACGGTAAATATGAAATAATGACCTGTCTATGTATGGTAAATATAACATGCTCACCTGGTACCACCTGTCTAAGTACGGTAAATATGAAATAATGACCTGTCTATGTACGGTAAATATAAAACACTCACCTGGTACCACCTGTCTAAGTACGGTAAATATGAAATAATGACCTGTCTAAGTACAGTAAATATAAAATAATCACCTGGTACAACCTGTCTAAGTACAGTAAATATAAAACACCCACCTGGTACCACCTGCCCAGGTATTTCAGCACGTCGAGCTCCTTGACGGTGACGAGGTCTTTGGGTACGAAGATGGGGTCATCAGAAGACACCGGCAGGGACTGTCCGCACCCAGCCAGGAACACAACGAGGGAAACCGCCAGCAGCATGATGATTGAAGATCTCAGGACCTGTGACATCCACCACTCCCTCCCCACTATATATACACGCCACCCGCAAGGTTAACTTCGCTGCGGGTGAATTTTACACATCTCAGGGTGGGCTGATAACCCAGGTTTCTGCCAGATATCTCGATTAAATAATCCCTTTTTATGGATTTGTTTCTTATTTGATTTCTCATAAAGAGAAAAGGTATGGAGTTTGAGCAGATAGTAGATTTTGTTGTTTGGAAAAAAAAGCGCAAATATTAATTTGTAGATAGGGACAACGTGTTGCTGCACGTGCTTGTAGATAGGCCAGCGCCTCTATTATCGCTCATTATGTAACAGGAGGAGATAGCACAAGTCAGAAACGTCTTAATCTTAGACGGTAAACACGGTCACTGATAGATCTACACAGACAGTCATCAAGGGCTTGGTGGACAAGCAGCCACAAACCACGTGAGGTTGATGCGAAGGAATACACAAGCGTCAGCGAGTGTGGTACGATGCACAGGTCACTGACGTCTTAATCTTAATCTTAAACACTGAATACTGGAGAAATCGACTTGTAATTAACTCAATCCGTAACGAACTCGACCCATAACGAACTTGATCTGTAACGATCTCGACCTGTAACGAACTCGACCCATAACATACTCGACCCATACTGAACTTGACCCGTAACGAACTCGACCTGCAACGAACTCTGCCTGTTTTAAGAACTCAACCCATAACGAACTCGACCCGTAAAAAACTCGACCTGTAAAAGAACTCAACCCGTTTTTAGAACTCAACCCGTTTTAAGAACTCAACCCGTTTTAAGAACTCAACCTGTTTTAAATCTTACCAAGTCAAGTATCTTATTACAACTGTTGATAAATAATGTCCTAATCTTAGACAGTAAACACTGGATACTGGAGAACTCAACCCGTAATGAACTTGACCCGTAAAAAACTTGACCTGTAAAAATACCCTTAACGAACTCAACCCGGTTTTAAGACCTCGACCTGCTTTAAGAACTCGACCCGTTTTAAGAATTCGACCCGTTTTAAGAACTCGACCCGTAAGGAACTTGACCCGTTTTAAAACTTCCCAACTCAAGTATCTTACTACAACTGTTGATAAATAATGTCCCAACCTTAGACAGTAAACACTGAATACTGGAGAACTTGACCCGTAATGAACTCGACCAGTAAAAAACTCGACCCGTTTTAAGAACTCGACCCATTAAAACTCGACTCATAACGAACTCGACCCGTTTTGATAACTTGACCTGTAACAAAATTGACCCATAATTAACTCAACCCGTTTTAAGAACTCAACCCGTTTTAAGAGGTTGATTCGTAATAAACTCGAGATGTAAAAACTTGACTCATAATGAACTCGACCCATTTTTTTTTTTAATAATGTTTATTTCCACATTCTGTTATTTACAACAGTTCTTCCATGGGGAATCGTACAAACAAACACAATCAGACATACATCGGCGATTGGTATAGATGAGGTATGGATGTTGTAATGAATGACATGAATAGTTTTCACAAGTTACAAAGAAATTCATATCTATTTCCTATCGCTATAAGCTCTTCTTAAAGGCCTCTTTTCCGTCCATTTTAAGAAGTCAACTCGACCCATTTTAAATCTGCCCAAGTATGTCATCTTTGCTTCAAATTTGGCCTTCTTGCTAACCCTATCCAAAACCTTTACCCTAACCCTATCCCTATCCCTATCCCTAACCCTAACCCTATCCCTAACCCTATCCCTATCCCTAACCCTATCCCTATCCCTATCCCTAACACTAGCCCTATCCCTATCCCTATCCCTAACCCTTTCCCCAACATTAACCTATCCTTAACCCTATCCCTAACCTTAACCTTAACCCTAACCCTAACCTTAACCCTAACCCTAACCCTATCCCTATCCCTATCCCTAACCTAACCGTATCCCTATCCTAAACCCTAACCCTATCCCTATCCCTAACCTTAACCCTACACCTTAACTGGACTTTCTTTCTATATCCGTTGGTTTATTTGTCTAAAAGCTAACAAGTCAGACCTTTACTTTTATATCAAAATGTCTTATTCATGAGTATCTGAAGCGGGTTGAGTTCTCCAATCATTTCTCCAAAGCGGGTCGAGTCCTTGTTGTGTAGTAGCGGGATCGCCTCTAAAACGTTATCCAGCACCAGGGCGCCCCCTACAGTGTATCTGGGGTACTAAGTAAAATAAACATTCAAAGCTGGCAAACTTGAAATGTAGATTGTTTGGCGACCAACCTCTTCTACAATAAGGGGGGTTGGTCGGATACGGTATCCCAATGTGTTTGCCTCAAATCAAATACTTTTGTTCTATGTATATTCTAAAAGCAGACATACTTAATATAAAATATTCATAGCTAACAAATTGATAGAGGCACTTAGATTTGTGTTCATTATATTTTGAAATAATACACACGAAAGAAAAAAGAAAACGGAAAATTGGCTTCAAGGTTATGACATAACACACTCTCCAAGCAGTACAAAAGGTCTGGTTTGAGAGTAACAAACAGGTCCCGCTACTGGGTCAAGGCGGCCGCTTATCTAACCCGACCAGAGCTAATTTTGTGTAGCTCTGGTTGCCAGTGTAGACTGCTTCTGAGTTATCCACTAATCAAATCCCCACAATATACACAAGTTTTGTGACAGTTCTCCTGACAACTACGGGTCGAGTTCGTTTCAGGTCGAGTTCTCCAGTAAACAACACACTCACTGGTAGATTTATTACATAGACAATAATCGATGGTGTTGTGGGCAGACAGCTGCAAACCACGAGTGGTTGATGCAAAGTAATACACAAGCATCCTCGAGTGTATTACGACGTCAACCTCGAGTGGTTTACAGAGCCGCCTGCCTACAAAACCATCGATTGTTGTATTTATTATCCATTTTCTATAGTAAATTAAACCCAGGAATCGCAATATCAAAGGGTGTATCAATAGGGGCTATGTTTTTGTTGTATAGCACAAAGGGACAATTTTCCATTTACAATGGCTTTGAGGCTAAGTACCACAGATTTGAATCTGTATACCAGGGCGGGAAGGTTGGTTTTGGTGTAAGGAGTCTGTTTTATGATGTGTGTTAAAGCATGTGATCCACCGAGAGTGAGTTAGGGCCGGACGATGACCATGTGGAGGAATTGTGGATGTCGGCCACACAAATCGCTCATCGGCTCAGTTCGGCTGGGACAATCTGCCTGGCGGATCAGCAAATCAGCCGGAATCGGCCGGACCCGCCCATTGAAAACCCTGTCGCCCGCATCAGTGCGGTTGTTGCCTCTGGCTGGCCGGCCCTGTAAAAACCAGCTGGTAAACCTTCTTAGTGTTTCTTTATATGTACATAGGGGGTCTACAGTAGAACCCAGTGTAGCACTTTTTGGTCGGAACGGAATTTATTCCCTCTGATAACTTCGGATCCAATTAAGATATTTGAAAATGGATTTCAGATCTATCATCACCTCTGTCTCCACAAAATATCAGTATACATATATATTTTTTTATATATATAAAAAATATATCTCTCTTTTTTTTTTTTATATATCAGTATATATCGCTTGCATATTGGATTACGAAACTTGAAAACCCCTCGTACCAATATGGACATATTTATTTGGTAAACACCACCTATACGCATGTCTACGTTATGGCGTAGATTTTAATACACCTCAATTTTCCTCCTGTGTAATTGTCAATTTTCAATTAAACATTCTGATAAGTTATCTCTTTTTATTTTGAGTGATTGCCATTATTTTATTTTGTATTGTCATTCATTTTAAGTTAATGTAAATATGTTATTTTGGGGGATCTCGAGATGCAAAGTTCAAGGACGCTCAAATACGCCTTGACCTGATTCCCATCCCTTACTCACTGAACAATGCTTCAATACTACTCGAGGAGTGCAATGTCCCTAACCGGTTCCGTAGTGTAGTGGTTATCACGTTCGCCTAACACGCGAAGGGTCCTGGGTTCGAAACCCCGCGGGACCTACACTTTTGTATACCGAGGAGATTTTCTGATTTAATAGTACACACATGAAAACGGCTGCTGTAGGCTACTGAGATGACATATTTTGATTCTTGTTGCTGTACTGAGTCTACAAAGGACCAGATTATGTTGTCCAATACCAAAGTCTAATCTAATGAGTCATTGTAAAACTTTAATAAAAGGACACAGAACCAAGTAATGATTTTCAGCACTCAGAATTAGAGGCGTTCAGGCAATTTTACGGGGGGTCTCGTCAACAGCTGTTTTCATGGTAATCTGACCACTTGCCAGAGTGACAACAAGTAGAAATGCTAACCAGAAGGATTGATCTACAACATAAAACAATAAAACAAATGTTTCCAGGGGGCAGCTAACTCCTTAAATAAGCCCCTTTTCCAAATTGGCCAAGGGACTAAATAGCAGACATACTTAATAGGAAATATTCATAGCTAATAAATTGATAAAGAAACCAAGATTCATGTCCATTAGGCCTACATTCTGAAAAATATGCACAGAAAAGGATTTAAGAAAATGGAAAGTTGGCGGGATTGTGAAATAATTCACTCTCCAAGCAGTACAAAAGGTCTGGCAGGAGAGTAACAGACATGTCCCTGTAGTGGGTCAAGGTGGCCACAGTATTAACCAGACAAGTGCCACTAGAGTGTAGCTCTGTTGGCCAGTGTAAGCCAGGTGGTTTTAATAGTCTGTACAGTTCTCACCAGGTGGTTCTAACAGTCTTTACAGTGCTCACCAGGTGGGGCTCTAATAGTCCTTACAGTTCTCACCAGGTGGTTCTAATAGTCCTTACAGTTCTCACCAGGTGGTTCTAATAGTCTGTACAGTTCTCACCAGGTGGTTCTAATAGTCTGTACAGTTCTCACCAGGTGGTTCTAATAGTCTGTACAGTTCTCACCAGGTGGTTCTAATAGTCTTTACAGTTCCCACCAGGTGGTTCTAATAGTCTTTACAGTTCTCACCAGGTGGCTGTAATAGTCCTTACAGTTCTCACCAGGTGGTTCTAATAGTCTTTACAGTTCTCACCAGGTGGTTCTAATAGTCTTTACAGTTCTCACCAGGTGGCTGTAATAGTCTGTACAGTTCTCACCAGGTGGTTCTAATAGTCTTTACAGTTCTCACCAGGTGGTTCTAATAGTCTTTACAGTTCTCACCAGGTGGTTCTAAAAGTCTTTACAGTTCTCACCAGGTGGTTCTAATAGTCCTTACAGTTCTCGACAGGTGGTTCGAATAGTCTGTACAGTTCTCACCAGGTGGTTCTAATAGTCTTTACAGTTCTCACCAGGTGGTTCTAATAGTCTTTACAGTTCTCACCAGGTGGTTCTAAAAGTCTTTACAGTTCTCACCAGGTGGTTCTAATAGTCCTTACAGTTCTCGACAGGTGGTTCTAATAGTCTGTACAGTTCTCACCAGGTGGTTCTAATAGTCTTTAGAGTTCTCACCAGGTGGTTCTAATAGTCTGTACAGTTCTCACCAGGTGGTTCTCAAAGTCTTAACAGTTCTCACCAGGTGGTTCTAATAGTCTGTACAGTTCTCACCAGGTGGTTCTAATAGTCCTTACAGTTCTCACCAGGTGGTTCTAATAGTCTTTACAGTTCTCACCAGGTGGTTCTAATAGTCTCTACAGTTCTAACCAGGTGGTTCTAATAGTCTTTACAGTTCTCACCAGGTGGCTCTAAAGTCCTTACAGTTCTCACCAGGTGGCTCTAATAGTCTTTACTATTCTCACCAGGTGGTTCTTTTAGTCTTGACAGTTCTCACCAGGTGGCTCTAATAGTCTTTACAGTTCTCACCAGGTGGTTCTAATAGTCTTCACAGTTCTCACCAGGTGGCTCTTATAGTCTGTACAGTTCTCACCAGGTGGCTCTAATAGTCTTTACAGTTCTCACCAGGTGGTTCTAATAGTCTTTATAGTTCTCACTAGGTGGCTCTAATAGTCTTTACAGTTCTCACCAGGTGGTTCTAATAGTCTTTACAGTTCTCACCAGGTGGTTCTAATAGTCTGTACAGTTCTCACCAGGTGGTTCTAATAGTCTTTACAGTTCCCACCAGGTGGTTCTAATAGTCCTTACAGTTCTCACCAGGTGGTTCTAATAGTCTGTACAGTTCTCACCAAGTGGTTCTAATAGTCCTTATAGTTCTCACTAGGTGGTTCTAATAGTCTGTACAGTTCTCACCAGGTGGTTCTAAAAGTCTTTACAGTTCTCACCAGGTGGTTCTAATAGTCTTTACAGTTCTCACCAGGTGGTTCTAATAGTCTGTACAGTTCTCACCAGGTGGTTCTCAAAGTCTTTACAGTTCTCACCAGGTGGTTTTAATAGTCCTTACAGTTCTCACCAGGTGGTTCTAATAGTCTTTACAGTTCTCACCAGGTGGTTCTCAAAGTCTTTACAGTTCTCACCAGGTGGTTTTAATAGTCCTTACAGTTCTCACCAGGTGGTTCTATTAGTCTGTACAGTTCTCACCAGGTGGTTCTAATAGTCTTTACAGTTCTCACCAGGTGGTTCTATTAGTCTTTACAGTTCTCACCAGGTGGTTCTAATAGTCTGTACAGTTCTCACCAGGTGGTTCTAATAGTCTTTACAGTTCTCACCAGGTGGTTCTAATAGTCTTTACAGTTCTCACCAGGTGGTTCTAATAGTCCTTACAGTTCTCACCAGGTGGTTCTAATAGTCTGTACAGTTCTCACCAGGTGGTTCTAATAGTCTGTACAGTTCTCGCCAGGTGGGGCTATTAGTCTGTACATTTCTCACCAGGTGGCTCTAATAGTCTTTACAGTTCTCGCCAGGTGGCTCTAATAGTCTGTACAGTTCTCGCCAGGTGGTTCTAATAGCCTTTACAGTTCTCACCAGGTGGTTCTTATAGTCTGTACAGTTCTCGCCAGGTGGGGCTATTAGTCTGTACATTTCTCACCAGGTGGCTGTAATAGTCTTTACAGTTCTCGCCAGGTGGGGCTCTTATAGTCTTTACAGTTCTCACCAGGTGGCTCGAATAGTCTGTACATTTCTCACCAGTTGGCTCTAATAGTCTTTACAGTTCTCGCCAGGTGGGGCTCTTATAGTCTTTACAGTTCTCACCAGGTGGCTCTAATAGTCTGTACAGTTCTCACCAGGTGGTTCTAATAGTCTTTACAGTTCTCACCAGGTGGTTCTAATAGTCTGTACAGTTCTCACCAGGTGGTTCTAATAGTCTTTACAGTTCTCATCAGGTGGTTCTAATAGTCTTTACAGTTCTCACCAGGTGGCTCTAATAGTCTGTACAGTTCTCACCAGGTGGTTCTAATAGTCTTTACAGTTCTCACCAGGTGGTTCTAATAGTCTGTACAGTTCTCACCAGGTGGTTCTAATAGTCTTTACAGTTCTCATCAGGTGGCTCTAATAATCTTTACGATTCTCACCAGGTGGCTGTAATAGTCTTTACAGTTCTCGCCAGGTGGGGCTCTTATAGTCTTTACAGTTCTTACCAGGTGGCAATAGAAAACAAAATTTAATACATTAAAAACAAGGCAACCACTGTGCCCTTAGATTATCTGGCATAACTGATTATACACCCATGACGTATGAACTGTAATTACGCCAAATTACGGTAAACTTGATTACTTTCGGGTATATCAGAAACCAAAGGCCGAGATAGTGAGAGGCTTCAACATTGCTGTAAAAACCCAGCTCTCTGTGTATGAATGGCGTTAGTATAAAGTCTGTATCACTGAGATTACTATGAACCGCGGGTAACTTCATAACTCATCATCACCCTTCATCACTGTAAATAATCTCCTGGTGTAATATGTCTGGCATCTTGTACGTACGTATATAATGGACAGCGAAAGGATATCCCGAGGTAACACACAGAAACAGTGAGTCGGCAGTGAGATCCTTTTATCAAGGCACCTCAATGAATGTACAACAACCTACCATAATTGTACAAACTACAAACCTCAATAGGAATTTATGGTTATGTAAACACCTCGTTCCGTACGGACCTTGCTCCTTATCTTGTTTTGTAACTTGTACAGCATGGTGAGGTTGTTCTAGAGAAGTGTGTGGGGGAGGGGTTGATGCACTGCACGAAAACCACCATTTTACATATATATATATACGCCATCGCGATAACGCACGTATCGGCTGTAAAGTGGCTTGTTTATATTTGTATACACCTCTTATCCGCGCCTGCGTTTGGGGCGTCTACGAGACGGTTTCCATATGTAGACGCGTGCGACTTGGCTGTATTTCACACCTGGCGTATCCAAGATAAAAACATGCTCTGCGCGTATGGAGATGCCAGGTGTATATATATCGCGCTCTCGTCTGGACGCTTGGCGCATACATGCAAAACATGATGTACAGAAGAATACTACACAATTATACACACCAAAATAAAAACACCTAATTATGCAATATTCAATCCTTTACATATGTATGCACCTTTCTGTCGTCAGGCGTATGAACATTTAAAGTAATATACAATTCATATGTTTATCCTTATATACGCCAGTCTGGGTCTGGTCGCTCCGGGGAGGTGCTTTGTGACTGACCGATCTAAAAGGCCATCCCTGTGTAAAGGGCAGGCACCGCCCTCTCCAGTGTCCGCTGTCACGCCGGCACCTAGTAGGGGGAGTAAGAGGGGGGTGGTGGGGTGTGTGTGTGGGAGGGGTGGTGAGGTGTGGGGGGAGGGGGAGAGGTGGTGAAGTGTGGGGGGAGGGTCAGGGGTGGTGAGGTTAGTTAAGGGGAAGTAAGGGTGGGTTGTGAGATGTGGGGGGAGGGGTGAGGGTGGTGAGGTGGGTTACGGGGAAGTAAGAGGGGGGTGGTGAGGTGTGGGGGGAGGGTGAGGGGTGATGAGTTAGGGAGGGGTGGTGAGTAGTGGCAGTGGAGAGGGGCGGGGCAAGGGCATTGAGAGGGTAGGTTAAGGGAAGTAAGGGGTGGGTGGTGAGGAGGGTGTGAAATAGGATGGTGGTAGAGAGAGGGTAGGTTAAGGGAAGTAAGGGGTGGGTGGTGAGGAGGGTGTGAAATAGGATGGTGGTAGGGAGAGGGTAGGTTAAGGGAAGTAAGGGGTGGGTGGTGAGGAGGGTGTGAAATAGGATGGTGGTAGGGAGAGGGTAGGTTAAGGGAAGTAAGGGGTGGGTGGTGAGGAGGGGGTGAAATAGGATGGTGGTAGGGAGAGGGTAGGTTAAGGGAAGTAAGGGGTGGGTGGTGAGGAGGGGGTGAAATAGGATGGTGGTAGAGAGAGGGTAGGTTAAGGGAAGTAAGGGGTGGGTGGTGAGGAGGGGGTGAAATAGGATGGTGGTAGAGAGAGGGTAGGTTAAGGGAAGTAAGGGGTGGGTGGTGAGGAGGGGGTGAAATAGGATGGTGGTAGAGAGAGGGTAGGTTAAGGGAAGTAAGGGGTGGGTGGTGAGGAGGGGGTGAAATAGGATGGTGGTAGAGAGAGGGTAGGTTAAGGGAAGTAAGGGGTGGGTGGTGAGGAGGGGGTGAAATAGGATGGTGGTAGAGAGAGGGTAGGTTAAGGGAAGTAAGGGGTGCGTGGTGAGGAGGGGGTGAAATAGGATGGTGGTAGAGAGAGGGTAGGTTAAGGGAAGTAAGGGGTGGGTGGTGAGGAGGGGGTGAAATAGGATGGTGGTAGAGAGAGGGTAGGTTAAGGGAAGTAAGGGGTGCGTGGTGAGGAGGGGGTGAAATAGGATGGTGGTAGAGAGAGGGTAGGTTAAGGGAAGTAAGGGGTGGGTGGTGAGGAGGGGGTGAAATAGGATGGTGGTAGTGAGAGGGTAGGTTAAGGGAAGTAAGGGGTGGGTGGTGAGGAGGGGGTGAAATAGGATGGTGGTAGAGAGAGGGTAGGTTAAGGGAAGTAAGGGGTGGGTGGTGAGGAGGGGGTGAAATAGGATGGTGGTAGAGAGAGGGTAGGTTAAGGGAAGTAAGGGGTGGGTGGTGAGGAGGGGGTGAAATAGGATGGTGGTAGAGAGAGGGTAGGTTAAGGGAAGTAAGGGGTGGGTGGTGAGGAGGGGGTGAAATAGGATGGTGGTAGAGAGAGGGTAGGTTAAGGGAAGTAAGGGGTGGGTGGTGAGGAGGGGGTGAAATAGGATGGTGGTAGAGAGAGGGTAGGTTAAGGGAAGTAAGGGGTGGGTGGTGAGGAGGGGGTGAAATAGGATGGTGGTAGAGAGAGGGTAGGTTAAGGGAAGTAAGGGGTGGGTGGTGAGGAGGGGGTGAAATAGGATGGTGGTAGAGAGAGGGTAGGTTAAGGGAAGTAAGGGGTGGGTGGTGAGGAGGGGGTGAAATAGGATGGTGGTAGAGAGAGGGTAGGTTAAGGGAAGTAAGGGGTGGGTGGTGAGGAGGGGGTGAAATAGGATGGTGGTAGTGACAGGGTAGGTTAAGGGAAGTGAGGGTGGTGAGGTGGGGGGTGAGGGTGGTGAGGTGAGGGGTGAGGGTGGTGAGGTGGGGGGTGAGGGTGGTGAGGTGAGGGGTGTGGGTGGTGAGGTGAGGGGTGTGTGGTGGTGAGGTGGGTTACGGAGATGTAAGGGGTGTGTGGTGGGGTGAGGGGTGAGGGTGGTGAGGTGAGGGGTGAGGGTGGTGGGGTGAGGGGTGAGGGTGGTGAGGTGAGGGGTGAGGGTGGTGGGGTGAGGGGTGAGGGTGGTGCGGTGAGGGGTGAGGGTGGTGGGGTGAGGGGTGAGGGTGGTGAGGTGAGGGGTGAGGGTGGTGAGGTGGGTTACGGAGAAGTAAAGGGAGGGTGGTGAGGTGAGGGGTGAGGGTGGTGGGGTGGGTTACGGAGAAGTAAAGGGAGGGTTGGTGGGTGAGGGGTGAGGGTGGTGAGGTGAGGGGTGAGGGTGGTGAGGTGAGGGGTGAGGGGTGAGGGTGGTGGGGTGAGGGTGGTGCGGTGGGTTACGGAGAAGTAAAGGGAGGGTGATAGGGTGGGGGGTGAGGGTGGTGAGGTGAGGGGTGAGGGTGGTGAGGTGAGGGGTGAGGGTGGTGAGGTGGGTTACGGAGAAGTAAAGGGAGGGGTAGTGAGGTGGGGGGTGAGGGTGGTGAGGTGAGGGGTGAGGGTGGTGAGGTGAGGGGTGAGGGGGTGAGGTGGGTTACGGAGAAGTAAAGGGAGGGTTTGCTCTGTCTGCCTTAAGTTCAATGCCTGACTTCTGTATACGCCTGAATTATTTATGAAACAACTCGCCTTGTAGCTCCGGACACGTTATCTGCGGGCTGTGGGGGTGGAAGGGGGGGGGGGGGCAGGGAGGGAGGGGAGACAGTAGACTTGCTCAAGTCTTTGATTATAAACTTTCATTAAATGATTAATCAAAATCAGAATAAAGTTCATTAAAGCATGTATCCTTCTCTGACTGGCCCATGAATCAAAGACTTGTCCACTATGAACGGAATCTCCTGTTTATGGCCCCAAGCCACTCCCTGTAACACTTTACCTCCTCCTACCCCTTACTCTCCCCCTCCTCCAGTTCCCTGGCCGCCTGTGTTGTCATAGCAAAATATTTCGCCTGCTCCTAACTGTGACCTGATCAAGATCAAAGTGAGAGGGTATCAATCTCCCAGCAGATATCCTGACCAGTAGCCAGGATATCTGTATGGAGAGTGTTGGGAATACTGGAGCTAAACAGCGCCAGAAATCCAACACCATTACCGATTGTACCAGTCCCTGTATCACAGCTAGGAGTGTAGCCATAGGATGCAGGGACTGGAGCCAGTCCCGTATCCCAGCGAGGAGGGTATCCATAGGATGCAGGGACTGGAGCCAATATCCCTATATCCCTATATCCCAGCCAGTCTCCTGTATCCCAGCGAGGAGGGTAGCCATAGGATGCAGGGACTGGAGCCAGTCTCCTGTATCTCAGCGAGGAGGGTAGCCATAGGATGCAGGGACTGGAGCCAGTCTCCTGTATCCCAGCGATAAGGGTAGCCATAGGATGCAGGGACTGGAGCCAGTCTCCTGTATCTCAGCGAGGAGGGTAGCCATAGGATGCAGGGACTGGAGCCAGTCTCCTGTATCTCAGCGAGGAGGGATGCAGGGACTGGAGCCAGTATCCCAGCGAGGAGGGTAGCCGTAGGATGCAGGGACTGGAGCCAGTCCTGTATCCCAGCGAGGAGGGTAGCCGTAGGATGCAGGGATTGGAGCCAGTCCTGTATCCCAGCGAGGAGGGTAGCCATAGGATGCAGGGACTGGAGCCAGTCCTGTATCCCAGTGAGGAGGGTAGCCATAGTATGCAGGGAGTGGAGCCAGTCCTGTATCCCAGCGAGGAGGGTATCCATAGGATGCAGGGACTGGAGCCAGTCTCCTGTATCCCAGAGAGGAGGGTAGCCATAGGATGCAGGGACTGGAGCCAGTCTCCTGTATGCCAGCGAGGAGGGTAGCCATAAGATGTAGGGACTGGAGCCAGTCCTGTATCCCAGCGAGGAGGGTAGCCATAGGATGCAGGGACTGGAGCCAGTCCTGTATCCCAGCGAGGAGGGTAGCCATAGGATGCAGGGACTGGAGCCAGTCCTGTATCCCAGCGAGGAGGGTAGCCATAGGATGCAGGGACTGGAGCCAGTATCCCAGCGAGGAGGGTAGCCATAGGATGCAGGGACTGGACCCAGTCTAGGGAGACCGGTCAGACCAGGGTGTGGAGCATCAGGACATGCACGCACCCGGCAGTGTGCACCAGTCACGAAACAACCCGGAGGTCAAGATCAACCAGGGACGGGCGGGTAGGGAGAGGGAGGCACGCAGTGAGGGGTGTACAGTGACATGTAGTGAGGTGACAACAGTGAGCTGTACCATCACTAAATGTAGTATTAGCCTTTATCTGACAATCATTGATGTTAGCTCTTAACCCTTTAAGCAGTAAGGCTGGAGGCATCACCACACTAAAGACGCATGATGCCTGGAGGCATCACCGCATTAAAGATGCATGATGCCTTGAGGCATCATTGTCCCAATATTAACAAAAAAAGTTTTAACAAAGAAATAGTAGGACAATATTTATGAAATTTTCAGAATATGTAGATATAACCTCATATTTAGTATTTCTATTAAAAAGAAATAAAATATTTATGATTATGTATCATACTGCATGATTAGAAACTTGGATATCAGTTTTATCTATTATGTGGCCGTCCTCTAGTCAGACAAACTTCCACCAGCACTCGTCCTTATGGGAGTAACTAGGCCCCAGGCAGCCGTCCTGATGTACTTGACAGTTGAAGAAATGGCAAGTTTACTGGGTGCAAGTGGGTTACAGAAAATGAATAAATAAACTGAATATATAACCCAAAGCTTTTGATTTATAATTTTCATAATTCCATTCTCATTCATCAATAATGACCAAACTATTTGTTCCTAGTCAAACAATACCTTCTTCTTTTTAGAGAGATCTTTATTTGCATGCTTTACACATTGGTCTTCCAGCAAATGTCGATTACAATTCTTCACAACGTGTCGACATAGTCTATAGGGGACAGAGCCATTGTTAGTTCATAAAACAGTCACTAGGTGGCCAGCAGTATGGCAGGCCCCTTTGGGGGGACAGATCTATATTCTGGCTCTTTGTTCTTACGAAATTCAACTGCCTTTCAATGTTTTACCATGCTTCCCATGACTCTCTACACCCATCCCAGAGCAGGATTAGATCATGATTAAACACAGGATATGAGGTTTTTCACATGGAACATTTTATATACATATGTGAGCAAGGCTAGAGTTGTGACACTTCCCAATTATCACTCATTTCTTTCACACCTCTTTTAGTGAAGAATACCTATTTTTTAACCTCCTTTAGAGAAGAACACCTATTCGGGGGCTCATGGCGTCATGGCGGCCCCCATGGATCATAGGCTATATGCCGTATAGTTCTACAGCATGTAAGGCTTTGTATTTGATATGTTATATATAATGATCAACAAATAGATGATAAGTATTGTAGGTCTCAAGTTCGTGGTATAGGTCACTTTCATATATATTAGTTAGTCACATATTTTCTTGAAAACATCGATCTTATACTTTTTCGAAACTATTTTGAATTGGTCTTTTTGGTCTCAGTGTTCAGGCTGTTTCATATTGAGACGCTAAATAGAATACATAGGATGCGTATTTTTAGACAGCGACAACTTTATTACTATATACCTGTGTCTGAATGTCTATGAAATACTGCCCGCTGCTAGGGGTGCAGTAATAATAATGTTCGTTCCCGCTGTGAAAGTGACTTAATAAGTCATTAAAATGGTGTTTTTTCATCGATTTAAGGTATACAGTAATAAGTAAATGTCCTGACTGTAGACGAAATGATTCTCGTTCTCGGTCAGTCACGATTTCATACGGCCTTCCGCCTAAGGCATCAGGCAGTATGATATCGACGACTGACCTCGAACAAGAACTGTTTTGTCCACAGTAAGGAGGTTTCCTAATAATAATGATCAAAGAAAAAGAGTGACTGATTGGGAGACCATTTTAGAGATTGTCATTGTAATGTCATTCATAGAGTTGATCGCTATTGAGCTGAAATGATTGCTGTTGATTTGATCACTGATAGCGATCATTTCAAAACGTTCACTGTAAATGTTTGTAAACATACCAGTTACCAGCATTCAACCATACACACCATCTGGTGAGAGTTGGCTGAACTACAGGCTATTTCAACAGTCACAAAACACATTCACCAACAAAAAATGTGCCTCACATGCATATTATCCAAGAGAGAATTATGAAATCTGGGACAAAGGTATGACATATATATAGAATTCTTCACTGCAAATATCTTTTAATTAGGTATTTGTATGAATTTCAGACCTGTATGACAAGTCTGACCCTGTCACTGTTTTGGAGATCATTTGTACTAAATTGTCACCAAATGATCACAACTCTCGAATACAAAACAGTGACCAAGTCCTCAAAGCCCCTCAGAATGATCGCTATTGTTATGATCATTTGTGTATGGAACGTGATGCCCTCTAAACAGTCGCTATCTGGGACCTGTTTCACTAGTTTCGTGACATGTCTGTGACACCATACAGACATTGGGGTTGTCTAGTTTCGTGACAACACAAGTAGCTGCACTTAGGAAAATACAGACCACAAACATAAGAATTAGACAAATCTACACATCATGGACCTGTTTCACTCGTTTCGTGACAAAAGTGTTAGACATACATGCAAAGCGGCACCAACAGTGCAAGCAAGAACGGACAAAACAAAGTCTAATTTCTAGTTCTTATGAAACTGGATACACCATCTAGACGCCATCTAGACATGTCCCTGGTCACTATTAACAATTGTCATGACTACAAAACACCTCCCTGACATAAGATAATGCTTTGGTATGTTCCTTGATTATTAAACAGGCCCCTGGTTATCAGGCTGCTATATGCCGTGGTGTTGGCTGCGGTTCGCCCCTCCCCGTGCAGACCACGGTGCCTCCCGGTGCGGGGCGAGTGAAGGCGGAGAGGATTACTCGGCGACCAGCCCTGGAAGCGACCACTCTCCTCCCGACGCTCTCCAAGCAGAGTCCCCGCGTACCTGGTGAGGGCAGGAGTCAGACAGACAGGTAGGTGAGTGTAGGAGTCAGACAGACAGGTAGGTGAGTGTAGGAGTTAGACAGACAGGTAGGTGAGTGTAGGAGTTAGACAGACAGGTAGGTGAGTGTAGGAGTTAGACAGACAGGTAGGTGAGTGTAGGAGTCAGACAGACAGGTAGGTGAGTGTAGGAGTCAGACAGACAGGTAGGTGAGTGTAGGAGTTAGTCAGGTAGGTGAGTGTAGGAGTGAGTCAGACAGGTAGGTGAGTGTAGGAGTAGAAAGGTAGGTGGGTGTAGGAGTCAGACAGGTAGGTGAGTGTAGGAGTTAGACAGACAGGTAGGTGAGTGTAGGAGTTAGACAGACAGGTAGGTGAGTGTAGGAGTTAGACAGACAGGTAGGTGAGTGTAGGAGTTAGACAGACAGGTAGGTGAGTGTAGGAGTTAGACAGACAGGTAGGTGGGTGTAGGAGTCAGACAGGTAGGTGAGTGTAGGAGTTAGACAGGTAGGTAGGTGAGTGTAGGAGTTAGACAGACAGGTAGGTGAGTGTAGGAGTCAGACAGACAGGTAGGTGAGTGTAGGAGTCAGACAGGTAGGTGAGTGTAGGAGTTAGACAGGTAGGTAGGTGAGTGTAGGAGTTAGACAGACAGGTAGGTGAGTGTAGGAGTCAGACAGACAGGTAGGTGAGTGTAGGAGTTAGACAGACAGGTAGGTGAGTGTAGGAGTTAGACAGACAGGTAGGTGAGTGTAGGAGTTAGACAGACAGGTAGGTGAGTGTAGGAGTTAGACAGACAGGTAGGTGAGTGTAGGAGTTAGACAGACAGGTAGGTGGGTGTAGGAGTCAGACAGGTAGGTGAGTGTAGGAGTTAGACAGGTAGGTAGGTGAGTGTAGGAGTTAGACAGACAGGTAGGTGAGTGTAGGAGTCAGACAGACAGGTAGGTGAGTGTAGGAGTCAGACAGGTAGGTGAGTGTAGGAGTTAGACAGGTAGGTAGGTGAGTGTAGGAGTTAGACAGACAGGTAGGTGAGTGTAGGAGTCAGACAGACAGGTAGGTGAGTGTAGGAGTTAGACAGACAGGTAGGTGAGTGTAGGAGTCAGACAGACAGGTAGGTGAGTGTAGGAGTTAGACAGACAGGTAGGTGAGTGTAGGAGTTAGACAGACAGGTAGGTGAGTGTAGGAGTCAGACAGACAGGTAGGTGAGTGTAGGAGTCAGACAGACAGGTAGGTGAGTGTAGGAGTCAGACAGGTAGGTGAGTGTAGGAGTTAGACAGACAGGTAGGTGAGTGTAGGAGTCAGACAGACAGGTAGGTGAGTGTAGGAGTTAGACAGACAGGTAGGTGAGTGTAGGAGTTAGACAGACAGGTAGGTGAGTGTAGGAGTTAGACAGACAGGTAGGTGAGTGTAGGAGTCAGACAGGTAGGTGAGTGTAGGAGTTAGACAGACAGGTAGGTGAGTGTAGGAATTAAACAGACAAGTAGGTGAGTATAGGAGTCAGACAGGTAGGTGAGTGTAGGAGTTAGACAGACAGGTAGGTGAGTGTAGGAGTTAGTCAGACAGGTAGGTGAGTGTAGGAGTTAGACAGACAGGTAGGTGAGTGTAGGAGTTAGTCAGGCAGGTAGGTGAGTGTAGGAGTTAGACAGGTAGGTGAGTGTAGGAGTTAGTCAGGTAGGTGAGTGTAGGAGTTAGTCAGACAGGTAGGTGAGTGTAGGAGTTAGTCAGACAGGTAGGTGAGTGTAGGAGTTAGTCAGACAGGTAGGTGAGTGTAGGAGTTAGACAGACAGGTAGGTGAGTGTAGGAGTTAGACAGACAGGTAGGTGAGTGTAGGAGTTAGACAGGTAGGTGAGTGTAGGAGTCAGACAGACAGGTAGGTGAGTGTAGGAGTTAGTCAGACAGGTAGGTGAGTGTAGGAGTTAGACAGACAGGCAGGTGAGTGTAGGAGTTAGACAGACAGGCAGGTGAGTGTAGGAGTTAGACAGACAGGCAGGTGAGTGTAGGAGTTAGACAGACAGGTAGGTGAGTGTAGGAGTTAGACAGACAGGTAGGTGAGTGTAGGAGTTAGACAGACAGGTAGGTGAGTGTAGGAGTTAGACAGACAGGTAGGTGAGTGTAGGAGTTAGTCAGGCAGGTAGGTGAGTGTAGGAGTTAGACAGACAGGTAGGTGAGTGTAGGAGTCAGACAGGTAGGTGAGTGTAGGAGTTAGACAGACAGGTAGGTGAGTGTAGGAGTTATTCAGACAGGTAGGTGAGTGTAGGAGTTAGTAAGGTTTTGTTGTCATTTGTATGGACACAACTTAGTCCTCTGTGAATCTCAACGAGTCGGAGATTTACCCGGGGTTTACATTAGACAACTAAATAGTAGCGACTGTAGATCGTCAAGCCAATATCGTCAGATGGTGGCAATCTCCACCTTAAGAGTCGTGGACTTCAGAATATACCCGAACGTTTAAAATGATGAATCTGAGCGTCAAAGCCTCCTATCTAGACTGGTTGAAATAGTCACAGGCGTCAGAGCGTGTTCAATAGTCGTGAAGTGGTGCCAAATTGTGTAATGTGATATAATCAGATGAACTACAGTCGCCACATGCATGGCGTTTACACTAGAAGATTTTTATCATTTTACAGCTGAAATTCGTCAGGAGCTGCAAAATGCCAGAATCGCCGGCCATAATCGTCTAGTGTAAACGCCGGGTTATAGTGCACTGTGCTTGTAAACTCACCCAGCATTTACACTAGACGACTGTGGCCAGCGATTCTGGCATTTTGCACCATCTGGTTGAAATCGTCTAGTCTAAACGCCAAGTGCATGGCGACTGCAGATCATCTGATTATGCCAGATAGCATAATTTGGCACCACCTGACAACTACTGGACATGTTCTGATGCCTGAGACTTGAATTAGTAGTCTAGACAGGCGGCGATTCTTTGAAAACTTAGTTGTCAGTATAAACACTCGAGTACCCTCGGTGGACATTGAGCATAATCGAGCACCACCTGACGACTATTGGCCTGCCGATCTACAGTCGCCACATATTTTGTCAGACCTCTCTGGGCCCCGTTGCTCCAGGATTACGACAGAGTTGCGGATCACAGAATAGCGATCCGAGGGCCTAAACGTTGCTCCAGAAATTTTGCGGATCGTGTCGTAATCGCATAGGCGCATCGCTGCGTAAAATAGGCTTTTAGCGATACTTTTTACGCGGACCTTCACAGCACTGCGGATCTCATCGCCTTAGGTTAAAATCACCCTTGTCTGATATTTCAAATAACGATCCATGGTGGCACCACCAACCCCTGCCCCTTGTTATTCTACCTATAGGAAATAGCGATCCAAACCACCAGGTGTCAGATCAGTTTTAACGGAAATGCCATCTGTATTTAAATAAAGAACTAATTAATTTCCCCTGTCTCATTCAATATGTGCCCCTGAATTGTTGTATCGCTATCGCATCGTAAAATATAGCGATACCGCGGGAATATAGAGATACGATCCGATATTACGGGAGCAACGCTTTTTCAGTCGGATCGTTAAAGAAATCGTAAAAATAAAATTGCGATCCGATTATAGCCAGCGATACCACAAAAAGTGGAGCAACGGGGCCCTGATCCGCTGATATTTGACATCAACTGTGACATGTGTTTTGAAACCTGACAAATTTTTTTCCGCTGTTGCTTGCACTGTTGGTGCCGCTGTTGATGTCTAGGCCTAATGCCACGAAACTACTGAAACAGGTTCCAGATGCCACCACCACCATTCAAGGGTCTCAGACAGATGCGACAATTGCATACACAAAAGGCATAGATGTACAAGATATGATTCATATTTCTCAGGTTGAATCGGTAGTTTTGATATTGAAATTACGACAAGTCAGTTTGTTGAGCTTCTAATATCAGGTTGATTGTGAGTCTTGTAGCAATGCCTACCTACAGAGGTAGGTGAAGTGTCTTAAAAGGAGGGAGCAGTAGTTTTTGCTGAGTCAGGAGAGGAGGGCGCGGTGGTTCTTAGAGCTTGCTTGCACGCCCTAAATACATTGCCTAAAGGTTAGAATGGTAACATATAGACTTCCAGAATGCTTCCAGGAAACTATCCTTTCACTATCTGTGTGCTGTTCACTGTGATAGTGAGAACAGAGCAGGGAGCCAGTGTCTCAGTGTCTTAGAGGCATGCCCAGCTGACCATGACCAATCACTCAAGACCGAAACACCTCATTGACAAACTAGTGCTTGATAAGTTTGGATCCTAGACTCAGGTGGTTGCAGAAATGGCAAGTTGAATTGGTGGGTTCCAGAAAAATATTCATAGACTGAATGGAACGCAAACCTTTTAATTATTATTCATTTAAAATCGCACGCTCATTCAAGAGTATTGAACATACCATGTGCTTCTAGTTAATACAAATACACATCTACCGATTCAGGGTTGAAAGATTAGTTCCCAAATCGTATAGGAGTCGGTGAACTTGTCGCAGGTGAATTACATAACCCTTTGGCTCATGGCGGCCACCCAATCAAAGGCCATTTACCAACATTCCGTTGTCGGCGACTGGACTTTTGGTGACCAATTTAGGAACATTGATCGACAACTCGTTGGCGACATACAAACATCTCAAGGAGGGGTTTTCACTAATCGTTGGCTGACCCTTGTCTAGCTGACCTACATCTACCGATTGGGGCCAACTCTGTTAGGATGGCTCGCCTGAGACAAAGTACCATTCCTCTGTCGCTGACAAAGGTACATCAATGTTCCGAAATTGGTAGATGTGTATTGGACTTTATCCTACCCCTAATAAAAAACGCCATAGGTTTAACATTGACTCAATGTATTTGAAGGAGCGTTGAATAAAGTGTTATTTATGCACCGAGGTGAATAAAAAAACTGACCAATCAGGGACCAGATAACGAAAGTAGATCCGGCAGCATTGATAACTACTAACATGGATAATTACAAATATTCTCTGTATATCGGTGAGATGGGGTAGGATAAATACAAAACCAAACTCAAGTTACCCTTTTCAATGTTTATGCTACTCTGGTCAGGTCTGCTACTCACTACACTCGGCTAACGCCTCGTGTAGTATTACACAACCTGCCCATCGTGGCATAAACATTGACAAGGCTGACTCTCGTTTGGTTTCTTCTAATTACTATATACCCATGCTGTATATTCTGTAAATACGCACCGTTTCACCATACAACGTAAAAATACTGTACGGAATACTGTTCCGTGCATGAAAATACGGAACACTTCTTTGTTGTTAAGCCAAATGAAATAATTTATTTTTTCTTAATTTCGGGTATATAGTAAATAAAGAACGACCTAACATGCTTGTACAAGCCACAAAACTCGATAATAATTTACGAACTGTAAATTATCATCTCGATTTGTAGCTTGTACAGCATGGTCAGGGCCCCGTTGCTCCACTTTTTATGGTATCTCTAGCTATAATCGGATTGCAATTTTATTATTACGATTACTTTAATGATCCGACTAAAAAAGCGTTGCTCCCGTAATATCGGATCATATCCCTATATTCATGCGGTATGCGATAGCGATACAACAATTCAGGGGCACATATTGAATGAGATAGTGGAAGATTCATTAGTTCTTTAATTAAATACAGATGGCATCACAGTTAAAACTGGTCTGACACCTGGTGGTGTGGATCGCTATTTCCTATAGGTAGAATAACAAGGGGCAGGGGTTGGTGGTGCCACCATGGATCGTTATTTGAAATATCAGATAAGGCTGTATTTAACGTACAGCGATACGATCCGCAGTGCTGTGAAGGTCCGCGTAAAAAGTATCGCTAAAAGCCGTATTTACGCGGCGCTGCACCTAATTTCAGGAGCAAAATTTCAGGAGCAACGTTTAGGCCCTCGGATCGCTATTCTGCGATCTGCAGCTCTGTGGTAAACGTGGAGCAGCGGGGCCCTGGACGTTCTATATAATTACTGAGCGAGTCTGGAAAGCAGGCACTGGAGGCTTTTCCTGCCAGACTGGCAGGGGGTTAGATGTTCCGCAGGTTAAGACCAGGCCCTGGAGAGGTGAGTTATTGATGTTCAGCACTGACTACGAGCCGTCCGATCAGCGCAGTATTGATCTGTATTGATTGATTGATTAGATCAGATAAGGCAGCAGGCAGTCTTTACACAGAGCCGGTTTAAACACTGAACTGTTAACGTTTAGCCGACAACAACTTAACTCGTGCAGACATGTGTGGCCCTCACTGCCAGTCTGCCTCGCCTAGTGCACCTCATATCACAATTATATATCATATTAGGTTTTAGATAATGTGGCCTTTCCACCTGCCGATGAAAACCCCACCGAATATATGCACCTTGTACAAAAATCGGTTGGTTGACCTCCACGAGAATTTGTCTGTGCTAAAAAAAAATCCCAAAGCATACCATACCTAATCACCGATTATCTGTTCTATGTGCCCTGATAATTCAATATATATATATATATATATATTGTACAGATATACACAAACGGGGTATATCTTACTATAAAATAGAGATGGCGCCACTGACGGCCCTATCCTACTAGCGCCACCAAGCGCCACCAGAGTCAGGTATCAGGAGCGCGAACCTACAAGCGTCACTCACCTGCCGAAATTTTTTCTGTTCGGACGTACCCCTTACTATCCTCGCAATGTTGCGCTGGTCCGCATTAGTGCGGTGGGTACTACTACTCCTCATGGCGGTATGTACGACTTGTGGCTTTACGTACGACGGAAGAACGTACAGGAAAGGATGTCCAAAATGTCCGGAATCAGGTGAAAAGCGTTTACAGGACTTGGAAAGAAGTTTACAAGGCCTAGAAAGGAACGAAGGCACCGAAGAAGGCGCCATCGGAGGCTTCGACTCTAATCATCCACCTCCTGAGCAATTGCCCCGTGAGGTAATTGCCACGCTCCAATCAGACAAAAATGTCAACATGAAGTAACTTCAATACGGAGCGAATTAGTCTGCCTCGCCTAGTGCACCTCATATCACAATTATATATGATATTAGGTTTTAGATAATGTGGCCTTTCCACCTGCCGATGAAAACCCCACCGAATATATGCACCTTGTACAAAAATCGGTTGGTTGACCTCCACGAGAATTTGTCTGTGCTAAAAAAAAATCCCAAAGCATACCATACCTAATCACCGAATATCTGTTCTATGTGCCCTGATAATTCAATATATATATATATATATATATATATATATATATATATATATATATATATATGTATATATATGTATATATATGTATATATATATGTATATACATATTATATATATATATATATATATATATATATATATATTGTAACGGATTTCCTAATCAACGACAACAACCAAGCTATTCCGGTGTCAGTGTGAAGCCCACTTTATTGCTGTTCCTAGCAGTACACCATCTAAGTCTCAGGTGGATCTGTAATCAATGATTGCTAAGCTAATCCTCTTCAAGAGTGTCCTCGGTCCAAGGGGGCTGACATCCTCGCGCAAGGAGCTGAACTGCCAGAATGCCTGGGCCACCCGTGGCCTCCCGTATTTATACCCAAAGGATGACGTCACACATGTCACCCCAGCGTCAACCGAACCCGCTCTTCGGTGGAGTCTGGTGGGGTTTGGCATATTCGGTCGCTTTGGTGTATTCGGTCGCTTCAGTGTATTCGGTCGCTTCGGTGTATTCGGTGGCTTCTGTGTATTCGGTGGCTTCTGTGTATTCGTTGGCTTCAGTTTATTCGGTGTATTCGGTAGCTTCGGTGTATTCGGTCGCTTCGGTGTATTCGGTCGCTTCGGCGTATTTGGTCGCTTCAGTGTATTTGGTCGCTTCGGTGTATTCGGTCGCTTCGGTGTATTTGGTCGCTTCGGTATATTCGGTAGCTTCGGTGTATTCGGTCGCTTCGGTGTATTCGGTCGCTTTGGCGTATTTGGTCGCTTCGGTGTATTTGGTCGCTTCAGTGTATTCGGTCACTTCGGTGTATTTGGTCGCTTCGGTGTATTTGGTCGCTTCGGTGTATTTGGTCGCTTCGGTGTATTCAGTGGCTTCGGTGTATTCAGTGGCTTCGATGTAACCTGGTGTGATCCGGTGTTCGGTGGGGCCGGTGGGGCTCGGTGTGCCTAGAGGGAGTGATTCCTCCTTCCCCCCTACCGTTCCTGCAGGGAACACCATGCCCCTCCCTGGCCCGCGCCACCCCTCCAGCTGCTACTATAGATATGATCTGACAAGCCACATTCTGATTGTAGGTGATATGTTGTAACATTGTGTTGTGATGTATTACTATGCCATAGTCTGATTTTAGATGATATGTTGTAATATTGTGATGTTTCATAGAACTATGCCACAGCCTCGTTGTAGGCAATATGTTATAAGATTGTGATGTATAACTATGCCGCAGTCTGATTGTAGACGATATGTTGTAACATTGTGATGTGATGTACAACTATGCCACAGCCTGATTGTAGACAATATGTTGTAACATTGTAATGTGACATACAACTATGCCACAGCCTGATTGTAGACGATATGTTGTAACATTGTCATGTGACATACAACTATGCCACAGCCTGATTGTAGACGATATGTTGTAACATTGTCATGTGACGTACAACTATGCCACAGCCTGATTGTAGACGATATGTTGTAACATTGTCATGTGACATACAACTATGCCACAGCCTGATTGTAGACGATATGTTGTAACATTGTCATGTGACATACAACTATGCCACAGCCTGATTGTAGACGATATGTTGTAACATTGTCATGTGACGTACAACTATGCCACAGCCTGATTGTAGACGATATGTTGTAACATTGTCATGTGACATACAACTATGCCACAGCCTGATTGTAGACGATATGTTGTAACATTGTCATGTGACGTACAACTATGCCACAGCCTGATTGTAGACGATATGTTGTAACATTGTGGTATAAAGAAGATCTACTGGTACCTAACCATATCATGGGGAGACATTGCCAGGCACCGCCAGCCACACAGATATACATCAGATAAAACAGTTTGATTGACGGCGGGTATGTCGTACACCATGACGCCATCTTCCTCTGCAGAATCTCCTTTCTTATAAAAGTATTGTATTGTTCAGATAGAGAATAACCTTGTCAGAGATTGGCATCTTAGATCGGTTCCTAAAACATCGCTGGCAACAAATACCAACAGAAAGGCCTTTATGGTTTGCCAGATGCTGCGAGTTTACTTTCTATGTAAGAGATTGGACGGCTGCCAAGGTTAGAGGGTTTTTTTGGTTTTTTTTATGAATTTATTTTTGACTATATCTTTAACCCGAAAAAGGATGTTTTACAAAGTTATAGTCGCACAACTATATATTCTATAAAGAATTTAGGCACATTTGGTTGATGCATTACTTTTATATCATATTTCAATGTCCAGTAAAATTATAATATACTATTATACCTCGGTACAATCTCATCACTTTCACAAGTTTGGCATTTGGAGGGAGAGTGTGGGGGGAGAGGTGTTGGCACAGTGTGGGGGGAGAGTGTTGGTACAGTGTGGGGGGAGAGTGGAGGTGCAGTGTTGGGGGAGAGTGGAGGCACAGTGTGTTAGGAGAGTGGAGTTCAGGTGCGCAGTGAATGACTGAGTGACGACAGTGTAAGGTCCAGGTACAAAGCGTCGGTCCGTCACTGATCAGTCTGACACAGAGACGACTGACCTTTAGTGTAGGAGTGTAGGCGCAGTGTGGGGGGAGAGTGGAGGCGCAGTGTGAGGGGAGAGTGTAGGCGCAGTGTGGGGGAGAGTGTAGGCACAGTGTGGGGGGAGAGTGGAGTTCAGGTGCGCAGTGAATGACTGAGTGACGACAGTGTAAGGTCCAGGTACAAAGCGTCGGTCCGTCACTGATCAGTCTGACACAGAGACGACTGACCTTTAGTGTAGGAGTGTAGGCGCAGTGTTGGGGGAGAGTGGAGGCGCAGTGTGAGGGGAGAGTGTAGGCGCAGTGTGGGGGAGAGTGTAGGCACAGTGTTGGGGGAGAGTGGAGTTCAGGTGCGCAGTGAATGACTGAGTGACGACAGTGTAAGGTCCAGGTACAAAGCGTCGGTCCGTCACTGATCAGTCTGACACAGAGACGACTGACCTTTAGTGTAGGAGTGTAGGCGCAGTGTGGGGGGAGAGTGGAGGCGCAGTGTGGGGGGAGAGTGTAGGCGCAGTGTGGGGTAGAGTGTAGGCACAGTGTGGGGGGAGAGTGGAGTTCAGGTGCGCAGTGAATGATTGAGTGAATACAGTGTAAGGTCCAGGTACAAAGCGTCGGTCCGTCACTGATCAGTCTGACACAGAGACGACTGACCTTTAGTGTAGGAGTGTAGACACAGTGTGGGGGGAGAGTGTAGGCACAGTGTGGGGGGAGAGTGGAGGCACAGTGTGGGGGAGAGTGTAGGCACAGTGTTGGGGGAGAGTGGAGTTCAGGTGCGCAGTGAATGACTGAGTGACGACAGTGTAAGGTCCAGGTACAAAGCGTCGGTCCGTCACTGATCAGTCTGACACAGAGACGACTGACCTTTAGTGTAGGAGTGTAGGCGCAGTGTGGGGGGAGAGTGTAGGCACAGTGTGGGGGGAGAGTGGAGTTCAGGTGCGCAGTGAATGACTGAGTGACGACAGTGTAAGGTCCAGGTACAAAGCGTCGGTCCGTCACTGATCAGTCTGACACAGAGACGACTGACCTTTAGTGTAGGAGTGTAGGCGCAGTGTGGGGGGAGAGTGGAGGTGCAGTGTGGGGGGAGAGTGGAGGCACAGTGTGGGGGGAGAGTGGAGGCGCAGTGTGGGGGGAGAGTGTAGGCACAGTGTGGGGGGAGAGTGTAGGCGCAGTGTGGGGGGAGAGTGTAATGTCCAGGTACAAAGCGTCGGTCCGTCACTGATCAGTCTGACACAGAGACGACTGACCTTTGTTTGCAACATGAACTCCAGACTCGCTTTACCTTGACGTCTTTGAAGTCGGCGGAGATACATATCCATATATACATTCAAATAGCACCGACAACCGTATATCATTACATGCCTGTGGTCGAATATACTACGCATACTGCCCACTCCTACCCATGTCGTTTTTATGGTCGTACAACACGTACGTGGAGTACGGGGTATTATCTCACCCCGCTATTTTTCTCCATAGGCTTAACATTAGGAACTCGTACTCCACGGCCGTGAGGTTCGTGTAACCAATACTCAATGGCTAATTTGGTGATTCATTTCATAATGTTATATGGGGTGAGATAAAATCAGAAACCAACTCGATGAAAATAACTTGGTCTGCACTTGACCTCGTTTGACCACAGAGTAATTCACTCAGCTTCGCTTCGTGAATTACTCTGCAGTCAAACTCGGTGGAGTACGGACCAAGTTATTTTCATCTCGTGGGTTTCCTTATAATACATGCATGTGGCGTACGGGGTATGCGCGGCGGCAAAATCCAACAAGTCGTCCAAAAGCAATGGTAAAAAATTGCTATTCTCATATATGTCTCATAATGTGTCTTTATGATAAATACCTGTTAAAATTAACGATTAGATTAACCAATGCCAAAGGCAGAGATTCAACTAATCGTCAATTTTACCACATATTTACCCTGTACAGCAACAGTACTCCTGCTTCCATATATTATTAGGGCTTGCTTGCACGATATATGCATCGCCTAGAGGTTAGAGTGGTCATATTGAACTTCCAGCGGGCTTCTAGAAAACTATCCCTTCACCATCTGCGTGCTATTCACTGTGTTAGTGAGAATAGAGCAGGGTGCCAGTGTCTCAGGGTCTTAAAGGCACGCCCAGCTGACCATGACCAAAATAAGTAAGTAAAATGAACTAACCACTGCTCGACTAACCCGACCCCCACATATATATATATAATATATTTGTATATATGATGTATTTGTGTGTGTATATATATATATATATATATATATATATATATATATATATATATATATATATATATATATGAATGTATATAAACATATATGTAGCCTGGCCTTTCCGAACCTCTTACAGCACAAGGTTACGTATGGTTTCCTCATCTGTCTGACGACCTACGTGTTGATGGCACATTTGCATATTCTCGTTAGCACGTGACTCGTAAACGGCGCATGAATACGGCTGTGGTGCGTTAAGTGTCCGTGCTGCCTTGTGCTGTATTAATACGCCATCAGGCTGATTGTATTTAAACATCGGCGATTAGTCAAGTCCTGAGGGTGAGGCATGAGGACTGTCAGCGAAACGAGACAAAAACTAACCCGTGAGGGAGAGATGACTGCACGGCGCTAATGTGTGCTGTATGTGTAAAGGCGCTTTGGTATACTCCATGGGGTCCGAGTAATATTAGGAAACGTCCTTACTGTGGACGAAACGGTTCCAGTTCGAGGTCAGTCTTTGATTTCATACTGCCTGACGCCATAGGCCGAAGGCAGTATGAAATCAAAGACTGACCGAGAACGAGAATCGTTTCGCCCACAGTGAGGACCTTTGCTTATTATTATATACCTTATTAAGTCACACTCACAGCGGACACAAACATTATTATTACTGCACCCCTAGTAGCGGGCAGTATTTCATAGACATTCGCACATAGGTATATAATATGTGAAACCATAGCGTGCCGGCTTGTTCAGAACGAATTTCTCCGAAACAACTCATAAATCTACCCCGTACTGTCACCATCACTATGGTTTCATATTATTATATACCTTAAATCGGTCTCAATTAGCTAAAACTGACCGTAATTCGACGTCGAAGTGACTTGGCACAACTCTCAAACAGGATGTGTACGTTAGCAGACATGCCGGATGTTGTTTAGCAGAAGTGATCACCGCGCATGCGCGAATACATTATAGCGCCGCATAAATTAACGCAAGGTCACCCTGCTACGCTCGATCGTCCCATCGGACGGCTATACTCGAGCGGTGCAGTGTATCACAGGGGTTTTGCATTTGTTGACATCGACGAGTCGCCCGCTCGGCCCGTGAACGTATCGAAATCGATATTTCTCGCATATCTAAGTTATCTAAAGTGTATCACGTGATTCGTTATCGTATTCCACTTCGAAGTTTGATGTGTTTTCGCACAAACTCGCTCCGTGGTTACTGTACGACGCCACAGAACTCGCGAAGTGAAGGGATCCGCCATTTTTGAATCTGCCACCTAGAATTCCGTTGTCGGCCTCTCGACCAATCAAAATGTGTTATTTCTTCAAAGGGTGCAGTCTGTCAGCCAAACCATGCCGGTGAGGGTGAAAGGATGCAGTCTGTCACCCAAAGCGTGCAGTCTATCAGTATCCAAAGGCACCGGTACAACGTTTCACGGCATACAGTGCATTCTGTGTGTAATAACTGTACACCCAGGAGCAGTACGTATTTACACTGAGTTAGTGCATAGGTATGTAATAATATAGAGGAAACCTATGAAAGTTTAGGGTCAGAGCTTGATTTGGGAAGTAATTCACAAGGCATAAGATGCATGAATTACGTAGCGATTTGAACGAGATGGGATCGAGCTCTGACCCTAAATTTGAATAGGTTTCTGTATCTATCTCACCCTTCACATTGACTAATTAGCTAACATATGTGACATAATCCACCATTGGATATTTTTCCTAAATATTTCATGGGCATTGGATATGAGTTCCCAATGTAAAGTCTATGGAGAAAAAATACCAGCGTTTGGCAATATACACGGTATTTACTGGTTTCAGATACACGCGACTGTATGTTCCGAGGAGTTGACGAGTAGTAATATCCGAGCATATACGAGGATATTTCGCAGCGGCAACTCCAAGAGCGTACAACCGCTTTTACCTGAAACTAGTCTATATTGTATTTATCATTCACCTTTTCATGACATATGGGGTACCCATATTGATTCATTTTAAGTATGCACTACTTTTCCATATGCACCGGGAGCATACAACATATCCCTATGCTCCGGGTATGTACATACACGCTGCCTATGTGTTTTCTATGGACACTTTGTTTTAGGTGGAGGATGAAAATCCATTTTCCACTGGCCGACGAAAACAGCACCAATTAATTGAGTTCTCCATATAATCGGTTCGTGGAGGCTAACGACTGCACGTCAGTCTCTAAAAATTAATCAGGGTGTTGTGTATGCCTTGCTTCTACTTTTGACAGGTCCAATACAACGGAATAGTCCTCCAAATGACCATCACTGACCATTTCAAACCCCTTTTATTCTGTCAGAAGTTAAATAAGTCACTGGGTGGTGGCCTCATTACATAATCTATGCACAATTAATCTGTAAGCACTTCCCTGCATTCACTAGTCTGGAGTCGGTAACTCTAAAAATCTATCGGTGGTTCCCGACTGCAGATCGGTGGTGAATAATCGGCCAGTGGAAGATGGCTTACAGAGAGGTTGCTAATAGCGTTTTGCAGATGCAGGGCCGTTGGTGTAAATGTCTTTGTAAAAACCATAGGCACAACGTTTTCTTTTTGAGCGCGGGAAATCGCGCTCATATACGTCATCTAGAAGTTAGAATGCTCACACAGGCTTTCAGCTTACTGCAGAGAATCTAACACTCCACTATCCATGCACCAACTATAAAGGCCTGGTTAAATGAGCAGGGGTCCAGTATCCCAGTCTGACCATACCCCTGCCCCACTAATGACTTGGTTCCTAAAAATAGAATTTTTATTTTAGTCTTTTTGGGGACAAAATATTAACTATATCAATCCTTTCATTAAATAACAGACACTTAGATATGGATACTGTCATCTGCTACTAGAAAAGGAAACTATTAGATGATAATAATGACTAAATACATATATACATGTTCAAATCTGATGGGACACACCAACCCTCTCCCCTGCCCACTCCCACCCCAGTTATTCACCCTTGTGCTTTTGGTGACTACAGACCAACCCCTTCCCCATACCCACTCCCACCCCAACCCCCACTCCTGCTCAAACCCTACTCACTGATTTCTTCTACTAACAATCAAAAACTGATGGGACAGATTCCATTACATAGCACAGCGCTAGCAAACCTGTTTGAACAGTTATTCACCCTTGTGCTTTTAGTGACTACACCAACCCCCTCCCCCTGCCCACTCCCACCCCCACCCCACACCTACTCACTGACTTCTTCTACTAACAATCAGAAACTGATGGGACAGGTTCCCCTACATAGCACAGCGCCAGCAAACCTGTTTGACCAGTTATTCACCCTTGTGCTTTTGGAGACCACGACCAACCCCCCCACACTGACTCGCTGACCTCTTCTACTCACAATCAGAAACTGATGGGACAGGTTCCCCTACATAGCACAGCGCCAGCAAACCTGTTTGACCAGTTATTCACCCTTGTGCTTTTGGTGACTACAGACCAACCCTCTCCCCCTGCCCACTCCCACCCCCACCCCCACACTGACTCGCTGACCTCTTCTACTCACAATCAGAAACTGATGGGACAGATTCCCCTACATAGCACAGCGCCAGCAAACCTGTTTGACCAGTTATTCACCCTTGTGCTTTTAGTGACTACAGACCAACCCCCTCCCCCTGCCGACTCCCACATTGACTCGCTGACCTCTTCTACTCACAATCAGAAACTACATCATTTATGTATAATATAAACAATGTTTGCAAATTGTTGTATTATCAAGGTTTTTATCATGTGAGAGTTTATTGTACTTAAGAAGTATCGCGCTCATCCATTGTAAATGGAAATATCATTAGCTCCTAGTTATCACATACCAGTGAAGTACTTTTGATACTTACATACTGCAAATCCCGATGCACTATGAATTCTGTACTGCACCCTGTTCCATACACTGATATACGGAACACATTGAAATATCGGCAGAGTGTAGATTTTCGCTTCAACCTGGTTTAATTTCAATTTCAATTTATAGTAAAATATGATTCAAATCGGGTATATGATAAATATAGACGAACCTACCAAGCCTTATGTAAACCTCGTTTCCATTGGCCAAAGAAAGTGGCACCGATTGTATGGGTTTCCCTGTATTTATCGGGTACACACCGATTTATTTTAGGATCACCGACTAAATTAAAGCATTTTAAATCTGTCAGTCTGTGAGGAAATCAGTCGGTGGTACTTGTTGCATAATCTATGCCAAATTGATCAGTGAGTATTTTTCTTCCATTTACCGATCTGGCGTCGGTATACCAAAAAATATTGCTCAGGGGTTCCCGACTAGAGATTGATGCTGAATAATCGGTCAATGGGAAAAAAGCCTTATTACCTTGTTTCCATTGGCTGATGAAAAAACGCAGAGAATGCTCGAGTTACCCTGAGATTGTCAGTGATGCCACCAATTTATTGGTGAGAGTGCATTGTATGCACTGTTTCTACTGTATTTTCTGGGTGCCCAAAGATTATATTGGCATTGTTACATAATCTATGCCAAATTAATCGGTAAGCATGAGAGTTAACAATAAAGAATTAAAATAAAAAGAACAATATTCGTTTCCATTTATCGATCTGGCGTCAGTATACCTAAAAAATATCTATCGGTGGTTCCTGACTGCAGTTCGTTGCTGAATAATCGTCCAATAGGAGATAGCCTAATAGCACACGTCTACCATTTGTCGGCAGGTCAAGATGGCGCGCGATGCGTAGACGCCCGCGTCCGGGGCTTCGTCCCGCCCTGCGTCCCGCGCTCACCGCCGGCGTCTGTCTCTACCTCAGCCTCGTTCTCATCTCCCACCTCACCACCGACCAGCGTCACGTGACCCCCGCCGACCACGTGACCGCGGCCGGGCGTCTCGTGCGGCGGACGCTGGACCTCCGTGACGTCATCAGTAAGACCGGAAGTCGACATCCGGGGGTGAGTGAGGCGCAGGTTGTTACCTACTATATCTAAAGAACTATGATTCTGATAGAATCCGCTTGGAGTGTCCCCCGCACATAGAGACAGAGTGAACTGGACCTAGGCATGGAGACTGAAGGGCCACGAGAGTGAGATTCTGGTGTAGTGAAAAACTCGAACCTGTTCTTCTTTTTTATCGGACTATGCTCAGACAAACTTCTCCTCTGATTCATTTCGAGCCATCTCGAAATCAAAGTTTAGTATTGTAGTTTTCTTATCTACTTTACTCGTGAGAATCTAATGAGATCTCAACTTTAGCTGGTAGCCCTTTGAAAAATCTGCTGATTCCCACCAGCCTAAGTATCTGGCCTCATTAGAGCATCTGACTTTGTGGAGCAGTCATCAGAGCCTTCGGCTGGGAATGCGACGGTCGGGAGTCCAACCCCAGCTATCGGCAGCTCAATATTTCGTTTTTCTATATTTTTCCCTCTAACTCGGACTCGACGAAGTCGCTAGTGTCTATTTAATTGTTTACTTTTTACGGCGACGATTGGGAATCATCGCTGTAAGTTGCAGGGGGAATCGTCCAAAATTGTCAAAATTTTCAGGTTATAGGACACAGAGTGATTGCTAGTTCCACCATATATAATTTTTTTTTTTTACAAATATCTTTATTTGGTACTTAATTTACATCACTAGATCATATTCGGTTGTTACATAATTGTTGACTTCATCTGCTAGGAAATTCTAAGATGGCACCACTGAAGTCGGGGGACTACACTATTTTATGCTATAATAATCTATAGATAATAGTGAGACGAGACTAAAACCCCCCATGGCTAGCCAAGAAAAATGTTTCTTTTTTTATGAAATCCATTGATGACTGGACCTGCCTCCTGGGGCCTGTTTTTTAGTCGTGACCATTTCCTATAGTGACCAGTTAGTGACCGTTTGGAGACCTTTGGGTTCCAGAGATAAGTCGTCATAACATGTGCGACCATTTAGAGGGGTAAACTGTCGTGGTCACTGTTTTGGGTTCCAGAGTTGTGACCATTTAGCCAAAAAGGTGGAATATTTCATTTTATACACTTCCACTGTATCAAATGAAACAATATTTACTGCGATGAATTATCTATATCTGTTTTATCTAATTCCCAATTTTATGTTGAGTAATATACATGTGAGACATGCTTTTGTTTTTGAATGGGCCTTGGACCAACAGTGATCATAACAGCTGAACAGTGACCGGGTCTGAGGAACACTTTTTGGTCATGATCACTGGTTTGGTCGCCCAACTGGTCACTCTTTTGTGATCACTACAAATAAAGATGTCGCTGTCTGAAAAACAGGCCCCTGGTGTTTTGTTTAGCGTTGGGGGCAACATGGTTGCCTCCATAACACAATAGCTATGTGTCCCATTTATAAAGAACTCTCAGAGGGACCTGGCGGCCAACTTTACTCTGTGAGCTCGTCCGATATTTCTATCGAAAGAAATGCGATACGAGGGGCCGTCCAAAATAGGTCAACATGTTTCACTAAATTAACAATGGCACACAGATATCATCACCATATTAATCACTAAGGCCCGGCGTCCACCTACTACGATAGAATCGTAGACCTCCCGATATGGCACCGATACAAAATGTCAAAATCGGTGCCATATCGGGAAGGTGCAAAATTGTAGACATATGTCTAGAAAAGCCAATCCACCACGCATTGTATGGGTTTTTTATCGGTGTTTAATCGCAGAAACGTGGTCAACTGCCGTGATATTAGGTGAGCTTCCGACGCGATTTAGATTTTTTATCGGGAGGTGCATCGTAGACCATATCGGAGCCATATCGCAGTAGGTGGACGCCAGGCCTAAATCAAAAACTAGTACGGCAAGCTCCGATTTCTAGATAAACCATGTATTCTACAACACTTGGACACCATCATATTCAATTTGCAGGACATTGACATGGTTTACTCTTCAAGGTTAACTGTCCGATATATTTTTACTTGCAGGTCAATCGTCCTGCTCGGAAAAGAGACAAGAGCGATAGATGGATATCGTCAACAGAAGTGGTGGACAATCCTCAGATACATCACCGAAACACAACCACCATCACAAACCTGACACCTCCTCAGTACCAACTCCTCCTCAACCAGCCCTACCTCTGCCGCCAGGTGGACAGCGATGACGTCACCACACCACCTAGCGGCCGACCCGCGTACCAGCCCGTCTTCCTCCTTATTATCGTCCACTCACATCCGGGTCACAGACGCAGGCGGAACTCCATCCGGGACACCTGGGGGCGGGTTGATGTGGATGATCCCCGCCAGGTGGTGCTACTCTTCCTGTTGGGCATGCGCGGTGAGTCGGCGAGTGTCCACCAGGAGGCGCGACTGTTCCGTGACGTAGTAGTGTACGATTTCTGGGATGAATACCGGAACCTGACTGTTAAGTCTGTGCTGGGACTCTACTGGGCGGCCACCTACTGCAGGAACGCGAGCTACGTCATGAAGGCTGATGATGATGTATACCTCAATATCCCAGCATTCCTTGCGCTGCTGGAACGCTACCCGTCAGAGAACCTCGTTCTGGGCTGGCGGAATGCTCGGTCGCCAGTGAATCGTTACGGACAGTGGGAGGTATCATACCGCGACTACCCTCACACCCACTTCCCGCCATACTGCTCCGGCTGCGCCTACGTCATATCCGGAGACATGCCAGCTAGGCTGTACCACGTGACGCACGGGGACCAATCAGCAGTGCGCGTGGAGGATGTGTACGTGACGGGGTTGTTGGCGGGTCGGCTGGGTGTGAGGTGCCGGCATCAACCCCGCTTCCCCACGTGGATCACCGTGCCCACCCTGCACCACGTGATCCAGTACCTGCAGGGTCACGTACTGGGGCTGCATGGAGTGGACTGGGTGCACATGCACGCCATGTGGCAGATGATCCGTCAGTGCGTGAACTGTTCCACCGACAGACTGCAGGCCGAACACTGGTTCTCGTGGTTCGTGAAACAGGACCCCATGTACAGATGACGGTGTTTCTGTTATCAATCTGTGAACTGTCTCTGTCATCCAACTGCTCCACTGGCAGGCTGTAAGCCAAACACTGGTTCTCATGGTTCCTGTGACAGGACCCTATGTACAGATGACGGTGTTTCTGTTATCAATCTGTGAACTGTCTCTGTCATCCAACTGTTCCACCGACAGGCTGCATGCTGAACACTGGTTCTCGTGGTTCCTAAGACAGGACCCCATGTACAGATGACGGTGTTTCTGTTATCAATCTGTGAACTGTCTCTGTCATCCAACTGTTCCACCGACAGGCTGCATGCTGAACACTGGTTCTCGTGGTTCCTAAGACAGGACCCCATGTACAGATGACGGTGTTTCTGTTATCAATTTGTGAACTGTCTCTGTCATCCAACTGCCCCCACTGACAGGCTGCATGCTGAACACTGGTTCTCGTGGTTCCTAAGACAGGACCCCATGTACAGATGACGGTGTTTCTGTTATCAATTTGTGAACTGTCTCTGTCATCCAACTGTTCCACCGACAGGCTGCATGCTGAACACTGGTTCTCGTGGTTCCTAAGACAGGACCCAATGCACGGATAATACATGTGTATGTCATCATATTGCTTCACCACCTGGCAGCAGGCCCAACAATGTCCTCTTAGTTCCTGAAACAGGACCCTATGTACAGATGATGCATGTTTCTGTCATCAAACTGCTTCACTGGCAGGCTGTAAGCTGAACACTGGTTCTTGTGGTTCCTGAAACAGGACCCCATGTACAGATGATGCATGTTTCTGTCATCAAACTGCTTCACTGGCAGGCTGTAAGCTGAACACTGGTTCTTGTGGTTCCTGAAACAGGACCCCATGTACAGATGATGCATGTTTCTGTCATCAAACTGCTTCACTGGCAGGCTGTAAGCTGAACACTGGTTCTTGTGGTTCCTGAAACAGGACCCTATGTACAGATGATGCATGTTTCTGTCATCAAACTGCTTCACTGGCAGGCTGTAAGCTGAACACTGGTTCTTGTGGTTCCTGAAACAGGACCCTATGTACAGATGATGCATGTTTCTGTCATCAAACTGCTTCACTGGCAGGCTGTAAGCTGAACACTGGTTCTTGTGGTTCCTGAAACAGGACCCTATGTACAGATGATGCATGTTTCTGTCATCAAACTGCTTCACTGGCAGGCTGTAAGCTGAACACTGGTTCTTGTGGTTCCTGAAACAGGACCCCATGTACAGATGATGCATGTTTCTGTCATCAAACTGCTTCACTGGCAGGCTGTAAGCTGAACACTGGTTCTTGTGGTTCCTGAAACAGGACCCTATGTACAGATGATGCATGTTTCTGTCATCAAACTGCTTCACTGGCAGGCTGTAAGCTGAACACTGGTTCTTGTGGTTCCTGAAACAGGACCCTATGTACAGATGATGCATGTTTCTGTCATCAAACTGCTTCACTGGCAGGCTGTAAGCTGAACACTGGTTCTTGTGGTTCCTGAAACAGGACCCCATGTACAGATGATGCATGTTTCTGTCATCAAACTGCTTCACTGGCAGGCTGTAAGCTGAACACTGGTTCTTGTGGTTCCTGAAACAGGACCCTATGTACAGATGATGCATGTTTCTGTCATCAAACTGCTTCACTGGCAGGCTGTAAGCTGAACACTGGTTCTTGTGGTTCCTGAAACAGGACCCTATGTACAGATGATGCATGTTTCTGTCATCAAACTGCTTCACTGGCAGGCTGTAAGCTGAACACTGGTTCTTGTGGTTCCTGAAACAGGACCCTATGTACAGATGATGCATGTTTCTGTCATCAAACTGCTTCACTGGCAGGCTGTAAGCTGAACACTGGTTCTTGTGGTTCCTGAAACAGGACCCCATGTACAGATGATGCATGTTTCTGTCATCAAACTGCTTCACTGGCAGGCTGTAAGCTGAACACTGGTTCTTGTGGTTCCTGAAACAGGACCCTATGTACAGATGATGCATGTTTCTGTCATCAAACTGCTTCACTGGCAGGCTGTAAGCTGAACACTGGTTCTTGTGGTTCCTGAAACAGGACCCTATGTACAGATGATGCATGTTTCTGTCATCAAACTGCTTCACTGGCAGGCTGTAAGCTGAACACTGGTTCTTGTGGTTCCTGAAACAGGACCCCATGTACAGATGATGCATGTTTCTGTCATCAAACTGCTTCACTGGCAGGCTGTAAGCTGAACACTGGTTCTTGTGGTTCCTGTGACAGGACCCTATGTACAGATGATGCATGTTTCTGTCATCAACTGCTTCACTGGCAGGCTGTAAGCTGAACACTGGTTCTTGTGGTTCCTGTGACAGGATGATGCATGTTTTTGTCATCCAACTGTTCCACTGACTCCAAGCCGTAACCCTGGGGGCCATTTGATAATATATGAACGTACATAAAGACCCTTTACTGTACCTCGTAAAAGGGTTATTGTTTAATCATATTTAAATTTAGTTTATCCACTAAGACAGTAAAAGCCATCCATAAGATCATCCATAAGTGTTGACTGAAGTTGCCCAGCATCATCCCTGGGTCTCCTTGGCCTTCAGAAAAGGGTCTTAATGTACGAGCCTAGATTATTCAACAGGCCCCTGGTTCTCATGAGATGAGACCTTGTGTACAGATGATGCATGTCTGTGTTATCAATGTTGAAACTGCTCCATCGACCAGCAACAAACCAAACACTGGTTCTCACAGTTCCTACGACAGGGCCCATGTACAGATTATGTCATCCAACTGTTCCACCAATCTGCAGTAAGCCAGACATTGATTCTCGTGGTTCCTGAAGCAGGACCCCATTTACAGATCTTGATATATTTCTGTTATCAGCTCCACTGACAGGCTGCAAGCTGAACGCTGGTCCTCATGAGACAAGACCATATGTACAGTTTATGCATGTTTCTGATATCAAACTGCTTCACATTGGTTCTTGTGATTCCTGAAACTGGGCCCCGTTAAATAATAAATTCTACGATAAAAAGAGTATCATACAAGTCTCGTTGGAGCTAAAACGTAGCATAAAAAGTATGTCGTAGGCGAATGAGCCTTTGGCGATACGAGAAAATGAGCTGTCGTTGTTGGTGTAGCATAATCGTTAATTTTGAAAATGTTATCCATTTTGTTGTCCATTTGTCGTCCCGGAAGACATCTCTAGAGGTGTCGTTGCCCATGTCAAAATCGTTTATCATGCATAAAATCTCATTAAAATTAAAATATATCATGAACAGAGAATTCTATATGTATGTCATTCATGTGTACCAAATTTCATCATTTGTTGATGATCAATGATCGATTGTGAGAAAGATTTTACAATTCGAACTGATAAACAGGGACTGTACCACTCTCAGAAATACCACTGCATCGCTCGATGCGTATGGGCATTAATATAGAAAATGTCCTGACCGATACTGCTGATGCCGACGACAAGTTTTATGCTACCCTGAATAAAAAAGGTCGCCCAGTATGTCGTTCATCGTTCGATATGTCGTATCGTCCAGCCTCATGGATGACAAAATATTATTCAACAACCCCCTGGACCCCATATACAGATGGCAGTGTCCCTGTTATCAATTTGTGAACTGTTTGTCATCCAACTGATCCACTGCCCAGCAACTGGCCGAATACTGGTTCTCATGATTTCTGAAACGGGACCCCATGAACAAATGACGGTGTTTCTGTTATCAATTTGTGAACTGTTTCTGTCGTCCAACTGCTCCAATATCTGGCTACAGGCCAAACACTGGTTCTCATGAGACAGGACCACATGCACATATGACACATATTCTGTTATCAGTTTGTAAACCGCTCCACTGCCCAGCAACAAGCCCAGCAACACTGGTTCTTGTTAGACAAGAGTTCATTTCCAGAGATGACGCATGTTTCTGTTTTGAGTCTACAAACTGCTCCACTGACTTGCAGCAAGTTAAATACAGGTTCTGATGAGACAGAACCCCATGTAGAGACAACATGTGTTCCTGTTATTGTGTATACGAAACTGCTTCACTGACCGGCAACAAACCAACCACAGGTTCATGTGACAAGTCTCCATCTACAGGGGATGCGCGTTTCCGTTATCAGTCTATGTACTGCTCCGCAGACTGGCAACAAGCCGAACACTGGTTATTGATAGATGAGACATCTTCAGAGGACGCATGTTTCAATTATCAGTTCACATACTACTCCACTGTCCGGCAACAAGCCGAACACTGGTTTACATGATGAGACACCATCGTCAGATGACGCATGTTTCTATTATCAGTTTACAAACTGCTCCACTGACCGGAAACAAGCCGAACACTGGTTAATGTTCGATGAGACATCTACAGAGAATGCGTGTTTCTATTATCAGTTTACAAACTGCTCCATTGACCGGAAACAAACCGAACACTGGTTAATGTTCGATGAGACATCTACAGAGGATGTGTGTTTCTATTATCAGTTTACAAACTGCTCCACTGACCGGCAACAAGCCGAACACTGGTTAATGTTCGATGAGACATCTACAGAGGATGCATGTTTCTATTATCAGTTTACAAACTGCACCACTGACCGGAAACAAGCCGAATACTGGTTAATGTTCGATGAGACATCTACAGAGGATGCGTGTTTCTATTATCAGTTTACAAACTGCACCACTGACCGGAAACAAACCGAACACTGGTTAATGTTCGATCAGACATCTACAGAGGATGCATGTTTCTATTATCAGTTTACGAACTGCTCCACTGACCGGAAACAAACCGAACACTGGTTAATGTTCGATGAGACATCAACAGAGGATGCGTGTTTCTATTATCTGTTTACAAACTACTCCACTGACCGGCAACAAGCCGAACACTGGTTAATGTTCGATGAGACATCAACAGAGGATGCGTGTTTCTATTATCAGTTTACAAACTGCTCCACTGACCGGCAACGAGCCGAACACTGGTTAATGTTCGATGAGACATCTTCAGAGGACGCATGTTTCAATTATCAGTTCACATACTACTTCACTGTCCGGCAACAAGCCGAACACTGGTTTACATGATGAGACACCATCGTCAGATGACGCATGTTTCTATTATCAGTTTACAAACTGCTCTACTGACCGGAAACAAACCGAACACTGGTTAATGTTCCATGAGACATCAACAGAGGATGCATGTTTCTATTATCAGTTTACAAACTGCTCCACTGACTGGCAACAAGCCAAACACTGGTTAATGTTCGATGAGACATCTACAGAGGACGCATGTTTCTATTATCAGTTTACAAACTGCTACACTGACCGGAAACAAGCCGAACACTGGTTAATGTTCGATGAGACATCTACAGAGGATGCGTGTTTCTATTATCAGTTTACAAACTGCTACACTGAGCGGCAACAAGCCGAACACTGGTTAATGTTCGATGAGACATCTACAGAGGATGCGTGTTTCTATTATCAGTTTACAAACTGCTCCACTGACCGGCAACAAACCGAACACTGGTTCTTGTGACTAGACTCCATCTTCAGATGTTATCGGTTTACGTGCTGCTCCACTGACCACTGGTTCGCATGAGACAAGAGCCCATTCATAGATGACGCATGTTTCTGTTTTGAGTGTACAGATTGCCCCACTGACTGGCAGCATGTTAAGTACTATCGTAAAACTGGATGAGTTTTAATCTTGGCCACCGTATGCCGGGACTGGGGTTTGGCAAAGTGACTTCATGAGGCGAAGCCGAGTGAAGTCCGGAGCCAAAACTTCAGGAGTGGAATGCGGTGGCCAAGATTAAAATGAATCAGGTTTTGATTTTATCCTACCCTATCTCCTCGATTTTGGAATATTACGTGATAACAATGCTGTATGCCACTAGTGGCATATAAACCTCCGTATGCCAGTCAGCGTGGCATACGGAAACCCAATGTTAAGCCTATGGGATTTTATATCAGGGGTAGGATAAAGGTTCTGATGAGACAGAACCCGATGTACAGACAACAGGTGTTAGTGTTATCGTGTATGTAAAACTGGTCCACTGACTGGCAACAAACCAAATACTGGTTCTCATGGTTCTTGAAACAAGAACCCCTATACGAATGATGCGTGGAAACAGAACTATCTTTTAACAACATACCTGTGGACAGAAGGAAATTGTGTGTAAACGACACATAGCCTACCCTGTATGGACACCGCCATTAGCTATTTACTCTGAAAATTGATAGATGGAATATCACGAAGGTCAGCCCTTGACTGGTGGCGCTATGAGTGGAAGGCCCCGTGATACCACTAGCAGATGGTCAGGGAAGCAGGGTAGGATATGTGCCGCATATATGCAAATAAGGTTTGGTTATTGTACTTCTAGCATTGCGAACTGAAGCAAGCGATTATGATAATGGCAGCTATTGATATTCTAACGTCAAATCGAGACCAATTACCTTGTATCAATGACTTGTTTTGCATGTACAATAAGAAACATCGTTTTCCAGTGTGATTTTCTTTCAGGACGACCTTATACTAAATCAACTACGAGCAAACAAATAAATCCAAGATAAAATGAGACGTCTGAAAGACAATAGTGGGAAGGTGGTTTTATAAATCAACACCTGTTGTCTGTCATTATACACCAATTACCGAACATGATTGAAATACTACTCGATGCGAGAGGTGTAGTATAAACAATGTTCGGGCCCGCTGTGACCAAATAAATCGGCTGTGAATCAGTACGTGAATATAATGGAGTTTTCTCATCAATTTTAGGTATACGATAATAAGAACACATAGTGGCTGAGCTTGTAGGGATGCCTTTCTTTTGTACCATAAGTACTCCGCCTCCGGGGTCGGGACGTATTCAATATGGTACAAAAGACCTGGAACGACATCCCTACAGGCCCAGTAACTACGTTTTCCTTTAGTATCTATTGACTACAACATCCTAAATGAAAACGTGTGGGGCCAGAGTAAATATCAATGCATTTTTTCACTGTTTTTAAATAAAAGGCTTAGTAACTAATTTGTTCAGTACATCAGGATTTTGATGATTTTTCAGTGTATATATACACAATATTGACTGGTTTCAGATACAAGCGGCCGTATGCTCCGAGGAGTTCACGCGTAGTAATATCCGAGCGTATGCGAGGATATTGGGCATAGTCAACTCCGAGGAGCATACAACCGCTTTTATCTAAAACCAGTCTATATTGCATTTATTATCCACCTTTTCTGGGCAAGTGGCATGTCGATGTCAGTTCGTTTTAGTTATGCACTATTTTTCCATACGCACTATTTTTCCGTATGCGCCACCCGGGGCATACAACATATCCGTATGCAGCGGATATGTCCTAACACACTCCCTATGTGTTTTCTATGGACACTTTGTATTGAGTGGATATATCTGTATGCTCCGGGTACGGTGATATACACTCCCTATGTGTTTTCTATGGACACTTTGTATTAAGTGGATATATCAGTATGCTCCGGGTATGGTGATACACACTCCCTATATGTTTTCTATGGACACTTTGTATCAGGTGGATATATCTGTATGCTCCGGGTATGTCCATACACACTCCCTATGTGTTTTCTATGGACACTTTGTATTAGGTGGATATATCTGTATGCACCGGGTATGTCCATACACCCTCCCTATGTGTTTTCTATGGACACTTTGTATTAGGTGGATATATCTGTATGCACCGGGTATGGTGATACACACTCCCTATGTGTTTTCTATGGACACTTTGTATTAGGTGGATATATCTGTATGCTCCGGGTATGGTGATACACACTCCCTATGTGTTTTCTATGGACACTTTGTATTAGGTGGATAATAAGTGGGGTCATTTTACTTCATAGCTTCCTCCCTTTGGATGTTTTTCTATTTTCCGAGCCCTGCCCCTTGCCCCTAGCGGACGTCAGTCTGACCGGCACCCTGCCACTCCGCTATGCCGCCCTCCGCCCGCCATCTAACGGCAACAAGTCACGTCATTACACGCTTACAACATGGCCGCATCATCAGCAGCAAGAGCAACGCACCACTTTGTTTGGACCCTCATTGGTTTCTATCAAATAGGCCTCCAATCATACTTAGCCTAGTGCCAACACCTTAATGAACCCACCTTTAATCATACCAGCATGGCGACTGTAATTATACCAACACCTTAATCAATCCACTTGTAATCATACTAACACTCTACCTGTAATCAGACCAACACTCTAATTAATCCACCTGTAATTATACCAACACCTTAATTAATCCAGTGGTGTCATACCAGCTCTGCACCTGTAATTATACCAACACCTTAATTAACACACCTGTAATAATACCAACACTCTACCTGTAATTATACCAACACCTTAATTAATCCACCTGTAATTATACCAACACCTTAATAAATCCAACTGTACTCATACCAACACTCTGTCTGTAATGATACCAACACCTTAATCAATCCACCTGTACTCATACCAACACTCTCTCTGTAATGATACCAACACCTTAATTAATCCACCTGTACTCATACCAGCACTCTACCTGTAATTATACCAACACTTTAATTAATCCACTTCTAGTGATACCAACACCTTACTTGCTCCTATAAAGTTTAGGGTCAGAGCTCATATCCCATCGAGTTGAGAAGCCGCATAGCAGGATATGACCCTGGGGCCATTGAATAATCTAGGATCGTACGTGAAGGGTCTTTTCCATACACCACAGGAGACCCACGGCAATGTATGTGAACTTTATTCAACACTTATGGACTAATGCTGTTTTAGCAAACATGCTTAAATATTATTAAATGATAACCCTTGTATGAGGTGCAGAAAAGGGTCTTCATGTCCGATCTTGGATTATTCAACAGGCCCCTGGCTGTTGCTGAGGTCAACAATTATGAAATAACACTTCTGACATACTACTCTCAGTGTCCCATCATCAAATGTTACTTGTCATAAACTACTTACACTGCCACATCATCAAATGTTACTTGTCATAGACTACTTACACCCCCTTACAATCAAATCGTACTTGTCATAGACTACTTACACCCCCTTACAATCAAATCACACTTGTCATAGACTACTTACACTCCCTTACAATCAAATCATACTTGTCATAGACTACTTACACTCCCTTACAATCAAATCACACTTGTCATAGACAACTTACACTCCCTTACAATCAAATCATACTTGTCATAGACTACTTACACTCCCTTACAATCAAATCACACTTGTCATAGACTACTTACACTCCCTTAGAATCAAATCACACTTGTCATAAACTACTTACAATATCACATCATCAAGTCATACTTGTCATAGACAACTTACACTCCACATCATTAAATAATACTTGTCATAGACAACTTACACTCCACATCATTAAATAATACTTGTCATAGACTACTTACACTCCACATCATTAAATAATACTTGTCATAGACTACTTACACTCCACATCATTAAATAATACTTGTCATAGACTACTTACACTCCACATCATTAAATGATACTTGTCGTAGACTACTTACAATATCACGTCATCAAGTCATACTTGTCATAGACTACTTACACTCCACATCATTAAATAATACTTGTCATAGACTACTTACACTCCACATCATTAAATAATACTTGTCATAGACTACTTACACTCCACATCATTAAATGATACTTGTCGTAGACTACTTACAATATCACGTCATCAAGTCATACTTGTCATAGACTACTTATACTCCACATCATTAAATAATACTTGTCATAGACTACTTACACTCCACATCATTAAATGATACTTGTCGTAGACTACTTACACTCCCTTACAATCAAATCATACTTGTCATAGACTACTTACACTCCCTTACAATCAAATCACACTTGTCATAGACAACTTACACTCCCTTACAATCAAATCATACTTGTCATAGACTACTTACACTCCCTTACAATCAAATCACACTTGTCATAGACTACTTACACTCCCTTAGAATCAAATCACACTTGTCATAGATAACTTACATTCCCAAATCATCAAATCATACTTGTTTTAGGTCTCACCCTCGAATCGTGCTCCATGAGAACTCAAGGACATTGATCAAATCAGCCTTGTAGAAAGGACAGGGGCTAAACACATTTGTGTTTATCATTCTGCTATTCATGAAATGTGTTCTAAGTAACATAGATTATTCATGTTTTTTTATTACCCACCTAATACGAAGTCTCCAGGGCTACTAAACCTATGGAGCCTATAGATCGCAACTGGGTAGAATACGGAAAGCATTATTCTACATAGTAGAATACGGCTTTTTTAATCCACCTCACGGGCAATTTAGGAACTATTTTATATAAACAATGCATGGCACTTGAGTAGAATTTCTAATTATTTACTAGATTTTTCCTAATGATTAGTCGAAAGGTGAGCTATCGCTCAGAGCTATCGCTCGGAGTATTACTACGTGTCAACGAGAATACGGCCACTCTGATCGAATCATTGTAATATTGTGTATGTATCTGATTGAATTGTCACAGTGTACTTGAGTCTCTCTGTGGTCGTGAGTTCCTCTTATACCTGCCAGAGCAGCAAGTTGTGCATGGTTGTCGCTCACAATCTGTGTTCCCTTCCTCAAATTGTTCATTGAGACTCGCGGGCTGTGTTCGGTTGTTCTCATGATTTATGGGCTGTGTTTGGTTAATCAATGAGACTCGCGGGCTGTGTTCGGTTGTTCTCATGATTTATGGGCTGTGTTTGGTTGATCAATGAGACTCGCGGGCTGTGTTCGGTTGTCCTCTGAGGCATGCAAGCCTTGCTGTGTTCCGTTGTTCTCTGAGCCCCAGCTTGCTCTGTTCACTTGTTCTCTAAGCCCCAGCCCACTGTGTTTGGTTTTTCTCTAAGACTCGCGGGCTGTCTTCAGTTATTCTCCAAGACTCAGTGAGCTGCGTTCGCTTGTTTTCTAAGACTCGCGGGCTGTCTTCGGTTGTTCTCTGAGCCCCATCTCGCTCTGTTCACTTGTTCTCTAAGCCCCAGCCCACTGTGTTCGGTTGTTCTCTAAGACTTGCGGGCTGAATTCAGTCATTCTCTAAGCCCCAGCTGGCTGTGTTTGGTTGTTCTCTAAGACTTGCGGGCTGTGTTCGGTTTTTCTCTAAGCCCCAGCTGGCTGTGTTCGGTTGTTCTCTGAGCCCCAGCTCGCTGAGTTTGGTTTAAGACTGCTGGGTAGTGTTTGGTTGTTCTCTAAGACTTACGGGCTGTGTTTGGTTTTTCTCTAAGACTTGCGGGCTGTGTTTTATTGTCCGCAGTTGCTCACTATATCTCACAGGTTGTGTTCGATTGTTCGCTGACCCCCAACTCGCTGTGTTCGGTTGTTCTCTAAGACTTGCGGGCTGTGTTTGGTTGTTCTCTAAGCCCCCTCTAGCTGTGTTTTATCGTCTACAGTTGCTCACTTAGACTCGCGGGTTGTGTTCGGTTGTTCTCTAAGACTTGCGGGCTGTGTTCGGTTGTTCTCTAAGACTCGCGGGCTGTGTTTAGTTTTCTCTGAGCCTCAGCTTGCTCTGTTCGGTTGTTCTCAAGCTGTGTTTTATTGTCTACAGTTGCTCACTAAGACTCAGCCTCGTTATTAGGTGTTCGCTGCGTTCGGTTGTTCTCTAAGACTCACAGGCTGTGTTTGGTTGCTCACTAAGACTCGCGGGCTGTGTTTGGTTGCTCACTAAGACTTGCGGGCTGTGTTTGGTTGCTCACTAAGACTCACGGGCTGTGTTTGGTTGTTCTCTAAGCCCCAGGCCGCTGTGTTCGGTTGTTCTCTAAGCCCCTTCAAGCTGTGTTTTATCATCTACAGTTGCTCACTTAGACTCGTTGGCTGTGTTCAGTTGTTCTCTAAGACTCGTGGGCTGTTTTTAGTTGTTCTCTAAGCCCCAGCTTGCTCGGTTCGGTTGTCGTCTGAGCCCCAGCTTGCTCGGTTCGGTTGTTCTCTAAGCCCCAGCCCGCTGTGTTCGCTTGTTCTCAAGCTGTGTTTTATCGTCTACAGTTGCTCACTAGGACTCACCCTCTCTGCTCCGTGATTGTAGGTTTTGTGTGGTAAACAAATTACCCTCAGCCTCAGATCAAAGCGAGTCTGAGTCGCTGAGCCCGCTGTACCGCTCCGTGAGGACGATCCGCACGTCCCAGCGCCCTAATGAATGCCCTCCAGCCACCCCAGCGCCACGCAACGGGCCCCTGCATAATTAACTCGGCCAGATTAATTGTGTAAAAAGCGGCGCCAGGATGGGAGGGTTCTGAACAGCCGCCAACATGTGCTGCCGTGTACGGGAGACGGTGCTACAGGTGAGGGAGCGGTAAGGTATTGATTAAGGAGGGGCGGTATGTATTAAAGGCACATCGGACAATTTGGCTTGAAAATCGAAAACCCATGTCAATTTCCGGAATTTTTTTTATGATGATCTCCAAGTGTTGTGGAACACATATCTTACTTTAAAATCGGGGGTCACCGTGTTTGAATTTGATTTAGAGATCAATATGATGAAAATTTTAAATAAGAAAATGTAGAAATTTTGTATTTTTTTACATAGTAAAACCCATGTTATTTCCCACAGACTTTCACAGAATGTAGTTAATGTATAATATTACACATTTAAGTTTTAAAATCCATAGGTCACCGTCCTTGTTTTTGAAAAGATATATATTTTCAATACATTTCCTTTTATATACAATACTATTTTACCTATCAAAATTGGATTTCTTTGACAAAACGTTAAATTTACTCATTTAGAATTAGAATGAATCAGAAGAAACCAGTTGTGACAGATGGTTACCAGGTGGCACCACCGTGAATTGCAGGATCTGCCTTTAAAGCTCACAGAGCACAACGAAGAGCAGTGGCAGTTTGTCACTACAAGTCAAAGGCCTTTGTTGTTCCAAGGAGAACTTCACCTCAGTCAACCGGTAAGGAATATGTACCAAAAATAGATAAAATAAAATAAAAGCAGATTTTAAAAATCACTCCCCTATCAGAAGATCAAACCTGACGCTTAGATTATTGTCGCAGAACTTAAAGTACTCTATAAGTATTTTAACCTTTATTTTATAGTACTTTTATTAGTGTCTTTCACATACATGATGTATTCGAGCTCGGCTAGTAGCCGTTCTGCTGTTGAGTCGCTCTTGGTTTCAACTTGACAGTACAGCGAATGTATGGCATTAAAAGAATTATACAGTATACTGTGACTTCGTCGCGTCGTATTTGAAATAGGGTGATTGGCTGGTTCTCGCCTGTGTACGCTGCTGGCTACATAACAGTATATCTCCGCCGAGCCCCCTAGCGGATACCCCGGGAACCAGCGTAATAGGGTGAGGGCTTAGTGGCGCCCCCTTCTATTAATACCGGAAACTACCATCATTTCATGTGACACCGATTTAACCGACTACCAGCGCAATTATTCTCGTGGCCGATCACGGGGCAAGGCAATTAGATAACTACAGTTCTAAATTATGATTTCAGTACAGTTAGAAACAAATCCTAAGGATAGAAATAGATCTGTGTAGAGAAACACAAAAAAGAGAAGCAGGATTCAGTTAAGTACTGCACGAGAATCTCACTCTCGTGGCCCTTCAGTCTCCCACCCTAGATTGGGTTCACTCTGTCCCTATGTGTGGGAGATTCTCCAAGCAGATTCGACGGAATTCTACCGTTTTAAATATAGTAGGTAACTAACAATAAAGTATTCATATTGGTACGGTATGAGATAATGATATGAAATGGGATGATATACAAAACATTTCAATTCATCTTAATTGGTATAGGGCATATATATGAGGTATGGTAACAAATTTCCATCTGGATAGGTTAAGCCATCAGTGACTAACCAATCATACAACTACTCTCTATGAAGCCACTAATATCTAGCTATATCATATGGCTTTTTCCAGAAAAAAAACATTCTAGTGTAACTAGTGGCAACACAGGCTAGTCACATATCTAAGCACACAAGGAGAACAATACATAGTTACCTACTATATCTAAAACGGTAGAATTTTGTGATATCTGCTTGAAGTTGTTGCCGTATATAGAGACAGAGTGAACCCGACCAGGGGACTGTTTCAATAGACTGTAGGACGTCTGTTATTGAGTTTAGTGACACAATAGCGGTACCTCGCGTTGCAGTAGTTAAGGGACAACCGTTTGTGGGACATCGGGTAACAGGCAGACGCAAAAAGTGGTTTGTACCATTTCAGAAGTGGTTGTCCGGTCACTAAAAGGGTCACTATAGTGTCTATAATAGCGAGAGGGTATACCCTCTCGCTTCTATTGTCACAAACGTGTAACTTCACTTCCCGTAGGAATTAAGCTGTGAAACTTTAACCCCAGTTAGGGACACATACAACTTATAAACATGCCAAATATGAAGGAAATCGGCTCATGCAATCCAATCGTTAGGGGTGACTGGAGAATGTGCAGGCTACCACAGTACCAGCGTGTGCTTACGTAAGCAATAGCCTGTAGTGCGGCCACCATTCACCAGACGGCGTGTTCACGGCTCAAGGAGGTCGTGAAAGAGACTAACATAAGCAATACCCATGTACTCACACGGTTTACAACGTTAACATTCGTTAGTTGGTGTATTCTGGGATAGACTTTGGTCGGCATAGCAAGACTTTGGCTGCGTTTGTCCACTATGCTGTCCCTAACTGCGGACAAGACGTAAATAGTGACAAGACACACCTCCCCAATAGTGACATGCCTATTGCAACGAGACCAAACTTTTTCTGCTATTCAAGTCACTATTGCGGTCACTAAACATGTCACTAAGTGGCTTAGTGACCCATTCTATTGAAACGGGCCCCTGGGCCTGGAGATTGAAGGGCCACGAGAGTGAGATTCTCGTACAGTACTTAACTGAATCCTGCTACTATTTTTTGTTTTTCTCTACACAGATGTACTTCTATTCTTATGATTTGTTTCTAGATGTACTAAAAACATTATTTGGAAGTGTAGTTTTCTGATCTCCTATCCCTGAGAGAAAGCAATGAGATCACATTTCGCTGGTTGTTGCCAAAACACCCGTGTCACGCGAAATAATAGCAGCTGTAAGGATCTAGAAGTTAATTCCAGGTAATAATAGTAGGGGGCGACACTAATTACGACGCAATGAAGTCGCTAGTTATATATAAATGATCTGGCATGATAGAATTGTAGGTCTGGCATACAGGTTCAGACAACATTTTTTTTTTTTTTTTTCAAAAAGCAGCCAGTTTTTTTGTGTCCTCCCGACCCCGTTTCTTGGATTCCTATTGGCTTAGATCCGTGTGTTCTGAGGGAGCTTCAATGCTATTGGTTGGTTCCTCTGTTGCCGTGGCCTCCTGCCTGTGTGCTGTGGTTATGTGGCTCCAAGTGTGTCTTGTTGTGAGAGATATGGGGTGCTGTATTTCCTTTTTTATTTGTCCTGTTTTCTCCCTTTGTGGTTTTCTGATTTTATCCTTGATTGGTTCTTGCTCCAGGGACAGGTTGCACCTATCCCTGTGTCTTGGTGATTATTTATTAGGGGTTGTTTGGTCTTTCATTTTATGGTATAATTTCCTTTTTCTTGTCAGTATGTTGTATCATTGTAGATAGTCGGTCAGATGTCATCCGATCCGAGCAATGGTGTTTTATTTTATTAGCTTCTTTAGAAATATCTCGGATTTTCCAGGTAGTAATGAGGTGAGGTAAGGGGATGTCTGGGATGGACTAAGGCTGGGGTCAAGGTCAGCCTAACAGGGTCTGTGTGATCACGTGATCACGTGCGACGCCAAACAGCACGGGAAGATGAGGATCTGTGCGCACGCAACAGGAAGTGGTTCAGGGTAGCAGCGTCCGCCTCAGGTCCATCCGCCCGCTCTATATTATCGCCCATATAGATACAGTCAAACTCCGCTTCAGGGATACCCCACGTACAAGTGGTATTCACAAAGCGGGATTCATGTACCTCACAGGGTTCAAAATCTCATGAGATTCTGTTCCTTTTTAGGGGTAAATGTCGCCAACAATTACAGGGAGGAAAACATGTCTTAGGAAAATGGAACCCTACAATTCAGACGAGGAGATAATGTTCCAGTACAGAATCTCAGCAGGATTTGTCTTAGACACCCTATGAGGTACTTGAATCTCAGCAGGATTTGTCTCAGACAAACACCCTGTGAGGTACATGAATCTCAGCAGGATTTGTCTCAGACAAACACCCTGTGACGTACATGAATCTCAGTAGGATTTGTCTCAGACAAACACCCTGTGAGGTACATGAATCTCAGTAGGATTTGTCTCAGACAAACACCCTGTGAGGTACATGAATCTCAGTAGGATCTGTCTCAGACAAAGACCCTGTGAGGTACATGAATCCCAGTAGGATTTGTCTTAGACAAACACCCTGTGAGGTACATGAATCTCAGTAGGATTTCTTCCAGACAAACATCCTGTGAGGTACATGAATCTCAGTAGGATTTGTTCCAGACAAACATCCTGTGAGGTACATGAATCTCAGTAGGATTTGTCTCAGACAAACACCCTGTGAGGTACATGAATCTCAGCAGGATTCGTCTCAGACAAACACCCTGTGAGGTACATGAATCTCACCGTGTGAATTCTACTTGACGTGTATTAATTTCTCGACAGGTAATCACATGATACCGTGATAATACACAACTTATCTTACTTCATTTACCATTTTTGCAATACATCATATTAGAGTTCAATTGGCCATGATATATATCATATATCATCTTTTACCTTTCTGTTGAAAATGTCATCCTTTCTGTAGTCGCCGTGCGCTGTTCCTTAACTTATTCCAATATTCCATTTCCTTGTTCCTTGGATCTTTTGAACTTCTCTTTATCTCACCCCTGAGACTAGTTTAGCCATAGGTATATAAATACACATGTAAACTACGAGGGATAGTCACATGTGTAACACATTCTTTAAAAAAATACTGAAAATAAAGAGAACTAAGCTCAATCTAAAAAAAAAAAAAAAATTAGGCATTTTTATTTTCACATTTCCTCTACTGCTATGTCTTTTTATGTATTGTCTGTTAGTGTCAATATGTGCAGGGCCTCAGTAAAATCAGAGAAAACGCTGACTTCCGCCAAAGAAGCAGTTAGTACTTTTTATCGTCTGCCAGGATTACCATGCACGGGTTCAACCTTTTAGTACCAAGGACGCCGCGTCCACTGGGCAGTGACGTCATGGGGGCAGCAAAGCACGTTGGCCTTCAGGGAGACGTTATGTTGTTCCCTGAGGGTAAAAGACAAGCCCGCTTTAAATGTTCGCCAACAAGGACAAAGCCGAGTGAGCTTTTAACGTTTTCCCGCGTCGCCTCGTTCTGACCTGCCCCGGGCATGCGCACTGAGCGTACTGAGAGCGGTATCTCTCACTCTCCAAACACAGATCCTGTGCCCTGCTTCTATCTCTGCGCCAAGATACCTGTTGGTGGTAAGATCTACCACATACGCCATATTTCATAGTCTAATGGATTTTTTTACTCCCCCCCCCCCCCCATACACACTTTTTTGCTGTCCCAAAAGTCAGCAACTTCAAATTTTAATCGATCAAGGGTAAAAATAGTCTTGATTTTTCAGCATGGAAAAATGTCAATGTCTGACTTTTTAGCACGCAACAATAGGGAGATGTTGATCTTATCTAGAACTACTGAAAAACGTTTGTTCTCAGTTCATGTTACCATCAGTCCGTGGGGCCATCAGTCCGTGGGGCCATCAGTCCATGGTGCCATCGGTCCGTGGTGCCATCAGTCCATGGTGCCATCAGTCCGTGATGCCATCGATCCAAAGTGCCATCGGTCCGTGGTACCATCGGTCCATGGTACCATCGGTCCGTGGTGCCATCGGACCATGGTGCCATCAGTCCGTGGTGCCATCAGTCTGTGGTGCCATCAGTCCGTGGTACCATCAGTCCATAGTGCCACCAGTCCGTAGTGCCATCAGTCCATGATGCCATCGATCCATGGTGCCATCGGTCCATGGTGCCATCGGTCCATGGTGCCATCGGTCCGTGGTGCCATCGGTCCGTGGTGCCATCGGTCTGTGGTGCCATCGGACCATGGTGCCATCGGTCCGTGGTGCCATCGGTCCGTGGTGCCATCGGTCCGTGGTGCCATCGGTCCGTGGTGCCATTGGTCCGTGGTGCCATCGGTCCGTGGTGCCATCAGTCCATTGTGCAATCAGTCCATGGTGCCATCAATCCAAAGTGCCATCGGTCCGTGGTACCATCAGTCCATGGTGCCATCGGTCCATGGTGCCATCGGTCCATGGTGCCATCGGTCCATGGTGCCATCAGTCCATGGTACTATCAGTCCATAGTGCCATCGGTCCATGGTGCCATCGGTCCATGGTGCCATCGGTCCATGGTGCCATCGGTCCATGGTGCCATCGGTCCATGGTGCCATCGGTCCATGATGCCATCGGTCCGTGCTGCCATCGGTCCGTGGTGCCATCGGTCCGTGGTGCCATCGGTCCATGGTGCCATCGGTCCCTGGTGCCATCGGTCCCTGGTGCCATCAGTGATTTTATTTGAGAAGTATTGACCTGGGTCTAGAGCCTGTTCCATGGCTACTGCTCTGTCAGACACAGTGTTTTGTTCATCCATTTGCCGATAGGTTCTGCCACTTTAAAGGCATATCAAACAATTCGGCTTGAAGATTAAAACCCATGTCAATTTCCTGAATTTTTTTTATGATGATCTCCAAGTGTTGTGGAACACATATCTAACTTAAAAATCGGGGGTTACCGTGCTGGTTTTTGATTTATAGATCAATATGATGATAATTTTATATAGAAATTCTAAAAAGTATTTTTTCACATAGTAAAACCTATGACATTTTCCTCAGATTTTCACAGAATATAGTACATATGTAGTACTACTTATTGGTGTTTTAAAAATCATAGATCACCGTGCTTCTTTTTAATAGAAGTGAAGAAAACCATATTTATCTGTAGATTTCCTATGTAAATCAAGCAAATGCAAATTGGCCTATTTTACCTATTGAGGTTGGACAAACTGGACAAAATGTTAAATTTACTCATGTAGTAATAGAATGAATCCCAAGAAACCAGTTTTGACTAATGATTGACATTCTTTAAAAATCACCAGGTGGCGCAACTGTGACTTGAAGGATATGCCTCTAAGTGCCAAAACACTATTTCAGCCAATCAGAGGACATCTTTTGCTTCACTCTAGTGCTAGCACAAAATCTCTCTGACCAAAACAACTTCATCAAGTAGAAAAAAAGGAAAGCTCTTCACACAAAAATGAATGAATTAAACAGATAAGTGCATATACCATTACAAAGATCATACATAAAGGATTAATTTGATATATGATATGCCATAGTTTGGTAAATGTACATGACCAGGGCCCTGTTTTTTAGTCACGACAATCGTTATCGGCGATATCTTCCAGGCGGCAGTGTGCTAGAGAGCTACGATCGTAGAACCAACGAGAAATGGCGTGGGCCTACGACACCTAGAGAGCTCAAATGTATTTTTTAGTCACGACAGTCGGTGCCTAGCCAAGCGGAAAGTGTCACGAACTATGTCGTAGGTCTAAGACCATTTAGGACATGTTGTACCGAATGTGCAACTTCACTTCCCGTAGGAATTAAGCAATGAAATTTTAACACGAGTAAGGTATACATATGACTTATAATCGTCCCAAATATGAAGAATATCGGCCACACCGTTAGGAAGTTATCGGCGTGTGAAATTCGTCATACCAAATGTTGCTCTGGTGGCCAGTGTACCACTACTATCACGTGATCTAATTTATGCGGCGACCTTGACATCGACTGCGCTTACTTCACTCTCCCAGCAGAGATTCCGCGCGCTACACCGCGGAAGATCTGCTAGGAGAGTGCATGTACGATATCCGATCGATAGCTCAATGTTTCATATTCAAACGCCGATAACTTCATAACTATACGGCCATTCTTCTTCATATTTGGTACGATAATAGGTCATATGTATACCTTACTCGTGTTAAAATTTCATTACTTAATTCCACCGGGAAGTGGAAAAATCCTCTATATACACACAGTGATGTGTTATAGAACCTAAGACAGTTCTATACTTGTCGTCAGGGCCGACAATTTGAGCTCAGATCGTAGGCTGCAGGCTACGACACCGTCTATAGCACGGCGGCCATTTTGTATCATCAAATAATGTCTTGGTCTCAAGGGACGATCTTAGGCCATCGTGGATCCACGATATCGTGACTGAAAAACAGGGCCCAGCATCTTGAAATAAGTACACTGAAAAAATGAATTCATTAACCTTCTGATCTATCTGAAGACTTCAGGTTCAAAATAAATTATGCAAATTAGATGTCCAAATTACTATTTACAAGTCAAAGAAATGCTTTGCCTTGTATGACATAATCTAGATTAAATAGGAGTATTATTTGAGTGTTTTTGTGCAAAATGTATGCAGCATTATTATAGAATTCCCTATTGATATGGAAATTAACTGTGATGTCATTAACATACATGAAAATAAGTATCTCCATTGGATTCAGCATGTGAAAATACCCCTGTACGCTAGATATCATATCCCTATCATCAATATCTAGAGAGTTGTTGTAATAAATCTGTTTATCTGTGCTAATCATTATGTGGTGCCATGCCTTCTACTGTTTTCTATATACTTGAGTTCCTCAAATTCAACCTTAATCTGACTAGTCTCTGACTCCATAATTCTTGAATAACTCAACCGATTTTTAAAATTCAAAAATCTTTGTAATCCTCTCTTTCCAGGCTATTTTTTTGCATATATCATTCTAATTATAGATATGAAATTCGTAACTACACTGGCAACCCGAGCTACACTACGTTAGCTCTGGTCACGTTAGATTGACAGTGGCCGTGACCTGGCGTGGTAGTGGGTATCTCAGGCAAAGAACTACTGCTTACTCTCCCAGCAGATCATTTATGTGGCCTGGACCTACGGTTGGAGAATGCATTCGATTCTCACTCTTGAAACAATTTTTTTATGTTTATACTTCCTTTTGGGTGTATTTTTAATCAAATAAGCATAAAGGTAGACTCTAATATCAATTTGGTGAGCTGTTAGTATTTCTTGATACATGTTTCTACTCTCAGAACCCACATGTAAAGGATATGACTTGGTCTGAGAGTGAGAATCCGTGGACACGTCCATGGGTTAACGTTACCAACCTCTTAGTTGGAACGTAGTGTAAACAGAGGTGGCAGCCAATCTAATTCGTAACTAGCAACCAGAACAAGTACGCCAAAGAGCCACCAGGTGGCGAGATGAGCACAGAAACTTAGTTCAAAGATTCACCACAGTCAGGCAGCACTGTACGGTCCACAACTAGATGGTGGCGCCACCTCAAACCCACACCAAGGTTTGGCCATTGGCCACAATTTCTCGCGACTCTTTGTCTGCTCAGTCCATGAAAACACGGGAAAAGGATCACAGGTTACAATCAATATGGTCCCACTATCTGTAAACACTAAGTAATCATATAGCATGGCATCTCTATGTACCAATTGGAAAAAAAGGAAAGCTCTTCACACAAAAATGATAAGTGCATATACCGTTACAAAGAGCATACATAGAGGATTAATTTGATGTATGATATGATTTTTATCAAACAAGATGATAGATGTATGATATGCCACAGACTGAACAGTCTGCAGCTAGCCTCACTGCAGTAGAGCTTGTAATGGGACTCACTCTGTTCAGCTTGTTATTGTCTTATCATCTGAGATAATAACATTTACTTTTTAGACTAAAGTGTAGAATTAAGCATGTCGGTCTGATTTGACAAACATTTCAATATTCCAGACCATTCTTTAAGAAGAGAAATGAGAAAATTTTCTCAATTTATCATGGAAGTCCACTTTTTCAATATGAATATTTCTTTCTCATTGTCTCCTGCTCTATTGGCTTTACCTCAGTTTACTGCTGATTAAATATGGGGTTATGCAACTTTTACATGTAGACAAGCAAGAACTTATTGACCTGGGTCTAGAGCCTGCTCCATGGCACCTGCTCTGTCAGACACAGTGTTTTGTTCATCCATTTGCCGATAGGTTCTGCCACTTTAAAGGCATATCAAACAATTTGGCTTGAAAATTAAAACCTATGTCAATTTCCTGAAATTTTTTTATGATGATCTCCAAGTGTTGTGGAACACATATCTAACTTAAAAATCGAGGGTTACCGTGCTGGTTTTTGATTCATAGATCAATATGATGATAATTTTATATAGAAATTCTAAAAAGTATTTTTCACATAGTAAAACCTATGACATGTTCCTCAGATTTTCACAGAATATAGTACATATGTAGTACTACTTATTGGTGTTTTAAAAATCATAGATCACCATCCTTGTTTTTAATAGAAGTGAAGAAAACCATATTTATCTGTAGATTTTCTATGTAAATCAAGCAAATACAAATTGGCCTATTTTACCTATTGAGGTTGGATAAACTGGACAAAATGTTAAATTTACTCATGTAGAATTAGAATGAATCCCAAGAAACCAGTTTTGACTAATGATTGACATTCTTTAAAAATCACCAGGTGGCGCAACTGTGACTTGAAGGATATGCCTTCACACAAAAGGAAAGCTCTTCACACAAAAATGAATGAATTAAACAGATAAGTGCATATACCGTTACAAAGATCATACATTAAGGATTAATTTGATATATGATATGCCATAGTTTGATAGATGTACATGACCAGCATCTTGAAATAACTACACTGAAAAACTGAATTCATTAACCTTCTGATCTGGCTGAAGACTTCAGGTTCAAAATAAATTATGCAAATTAGCTGTCCAAATTCCTATTTACAAGTCAAAGAAATGCTTTGCCTGGTATGACATGATCTAGATTAAATAGGAGTATTATTTGAGTGTTTTTGTGCAAAATGTATGCAGCATTATTATAGAATTCCCATTTAATATGCGAATTAACTGTGATGTCATTAACATACATGAAAATAAGTATCTCCATTGGATTCAGCATGTGAAAATACCCCTGTACGCTAGATATCATGTCCTTATCATGAATTTCTAGAGTTATTATAATAAATCTGTTCATCTGTGCTAATCATTATGTGGTGCCATGCCCTTCTACTGTTTTCTATATACTTGAGTTCCTCAAATCCAATCTTAATCTGACTAGTCTCTGACTCCATAATTCTTGAATAACTCAACCGATTTTTAGAATTCAAAATTTTTTGTAATCCTCTCTTTCCAGGCTATTTTTTGCAGCACGTTATCTACGTGGTTACGCAATGCCTGCAGCCAAACATTCCCCTGGTAACACATACTTTAGTATTGGTTCACTGAATGTATGAAAGTGATACATCTATAATACCCATGTAAATCATTCCCATACAGAAAAAAGGGATTGCACTGTATTCTAAAGTATTACAGCTCCAATTTGGTATGTCATACATGCATATCAACTCAATATATAGATATGAAATTCGTAACTAGCAACCAGAACAAGTACGCCAAAGAGCCACCAGGTGGCGAGATGAGCACAGAAACTTAGTTCAAAGATTCACCACAGTCAGGCAGCACTGTACGGTCCACAACTAGATGGTGGCGCCACCTCAAACCCACACCAAGGTTTGGCCATTGGCCACAATTTCTCACGACTCTTTGTCTGCTCAGTCAATGAAAACACGGGAAAAGGATCACAGGTTACAATCAATATGGTCCCACTATCTGTAAACACTAAGTAATCATATAGCATGGCATCTCTATGTACCAATTGGAAAAAAAGGAAAGCTCTTCACACAAAAATGATAAGTGCATATCCCATTACAAAGAGCATACATAGAGGATTAATTTGATGTATGATATGATTTTTATTAAACAAGATGATAGATGTATGATATGCCACAGACTGAACAGTCTGCAGCTAGCCTCACTGCAGTAGAGCTTGTAATGGGACTCACTCTGTTCAGCTTGTTATTGTCTTATCATCTGAGATAATAACATTTACTTTTTAGACTGAAGTGTAGAATTAAGCATGTCGGTCTGATTTAACAAACATTTCAATATTCCAGACCATTCTTTAAGAAGAGAAATGAGAACATTTTCTCAATTTATCATGGAAGTCCACTTTTTCAATATGACTATTTCTTTCTCATTGTCTCCTGCTCTATTGGCTTTACCTCAGTTTACTGCTGATTAAATATGGGGTTATGCAACTTTTACATGTAGACCAGCAAGAACTTTTATTTGGTGTGTGTGTGGGGGGGGGGGGGGGGGGGGAGGTGGGAGACGTTTACAGTCAGTAATTTCTTATTGTGTATAAAAAAATACATTTCCATCCAAAAGGGGAAGGGGTTATTTTGGTGTTAAATTCTCTTGGCCCTCTCCCATTCCCCATGCCCAGTTTTCCCATAGGAAAAATTCTCCTTACAGAATTTTTTTATTATGATACACCAATGTTTTACCAAACTTATTTGTTTTTTTGTTGGTAGTTTAACGTCCACTTTGTTCAATTTTACCAAATGCTATGAAATAGAACTGGATATGGAATATTAGAATTTTATGCCATAGTATATAATTTGTTATTGAACAACTCTTAGAAGCATAAACATGTTTGTATATATAAAAACATATAAATATAAGCACATAAAAATTGATATAAATGGAATGTTTCAGCGGACGTTCACCAGGTTTCTCGTAAAACATAGAGTAATTGAAAAGTCATAAAAACAGTTTTGATTATTACTGCATCAACATTTTTATATTCATTGCTTTCCATTTCGCTTCTGGAAATAACACAATATTGTAAAACTCATTTCTTTTCAGGTATATGTGAATAGATATAAATGCACAGATTTATTTAGCTCTACAGTTTATAGTACAATAACTTTTACTCGCTAGGACTCCACTACATATACTCAGAGATGAGAGATTTTCACTTTTACAAGGAAATCCACTTTTCTAATTTCAGTAAATATAATTCATTTTCAAACAGTAATTTGAACCTCCCCACACCCTCAGCCCCATGTCATGGCCAACACAGATGTACTTTACAAGTTTTCTTGATCTCTCAGAGGCACCAAATTCCACATTGAAAAATAGTTCTGATCAGAACTGACACTACTTTTGTTTTCATCTATTTATGACACATTAGGACAAACTTTCAACTCTTAAAATAAATTGAATCGATAGACACTAAAATACAAGTATAAAAGCCTTGACATTGAGCATGCACACATTTTTGTTAGCAGAAGCCAACTCAATACACAAAGCCTTGACATAGTCAGTTATAATACACACATCTTTGTTGGTAGGAAACCAATGTTTCATTGTTTCTGTTATTAATTATAGAGGGCGACAATTGTATCAAAGCCCAATTCCATACCAGAGGGCGTTACCACCTCTTCATGCTGGCTTGACTCGACTACGGTCCATTCCTCTGCCATGCTACCTACGTTACGCACGTCCATTTCCTTGTTGGTGGTTATAATTTTTTTTTACACGATGGCAACGGGTGGCGAGTCGAACGAGTAGGAACTTACCAAGTTAATGAACTGCAAAGCATGCCAGGGTCGTCATGTGCCGCCTTTTGGCCGTTATTGCAAGTTTTTAGCAGCCGATGCAGATTACGACTCAGACGATTTGCAAGACCGGCCATCGGACACGTTGCAGAGCACCGGTACTGACCAAGAAGCAGTGGTCACTGCCCCAACTAGAGAGGAGTTACAACAAGCAATTCATAATTGCTGCTATAATTCCATGGAACGAAACTCCTTAAATAACAGGATTTCAGGGAACTGGCCCCCTGACTAAAGCCTTGAGGTCTCAGTTACAATACACACACTTTTGCTAGCCTCACCATACTTTTTTTAAATTAAGACTTACAGTAAGAAACGATCAGAGACCAATGTTAAATACCCTTAATCTCAGACTTGGCTTACACACTTTGGGACACAATTTCTACAAACAAAAATATTTTTACACTTGAGATATTTTAAATAAATTTAACTCCGGGATAGTTCTCACACTTTGGAACAGAGATGGGATCTTTTCAATTTTCCATTAAAATCCATTTTTTTCTTTTTCAGTAGATAGAATCCTTTTATACTAAGATAGAATTAACATATAACCAACAACACTGGCAGATTTATCAATCCTTTGTATTTTTTCGTTTACTTTGTGTAAAACAAAACTAATACTATTTGAAGTTCATGCACACAAATAAAAACAATGCTGGAGGTTCCGCACACACCCTCAGCCCCACACTGGCTGACACCAACATGTTTTCTGAATTTTCTCTCTGAGACAGCAATTCCATGTGAAAAATATTTCCTCCCAAAAGTAACATCCCTCTCATTCAATGACCTCCCTTATTTGTTTATTCCACATCCCACCATTCATATAAGGTTTAGGTTACATTCTTGGCATATACTTCTTCAAGAAGACTTTAATTTTCGTGTGTATAAATATATAGCAGATATGACCCTGACAACTATTTAGTTGAAAAAAGATAACTCTTCCACAGCCTCCAGTTGCTCCGGCATAAACCACTGATGCCACCCCTCCATGTCCTACTGATGCAAACTGGACACGCTACTGCAGCACTCTATCTGTGGGTGATCCCAATACCACTGTGAACTCGGGTTTTTTTGTTGGTTTTGTTGGTTTGATTTAACGTCCAGTTAACCATTAGAGGTTCTCACCAGACTTTCTCAAGGTTCATTTACACCACATGGGTGGTGATCGGATCTATGTGATGAATTCAGGTAGAAATCTCACCCCTACACATTTACCGAGGTGAGAGTTCTTTTACTTCCCACACCACATAGACATGGTATGAGAAGGATTGGCCTTTGATTTAGCAGGAAATCTACCACTGCTGGGGGTGGGACTCGAACCCACACAGGCTTACAACCTTGGGATTACAAGTCCAGTGCTCTAACCACTGAGCTAACTCCCCACCCCCCATCTCTGATATAATAACTGTTGTGGTTCAAGCTGGGATCAGAAGTTTAACATCCGTAATGTGAGAAAACACATTACTGAGCCCGTACGGATGACCGTTCTCGGTCTTATGACTAAAAAAATATGGCCCTTCGCCTGTGACATCGGGTCATATTTTTGAGTCAAAAGACCGAGAACGGTCATCCCCACGGGCTCAGTAACTATGTTTACTGATTACTATATACCACCTGATCGTCTATGACACCGTTTTATTAACTTTTCTGCTGAGTGATTTACACACCGTTCCCGTACAAAACCACTGCCATTCACTACGGTCCGCTGTCATGGCGGGCGCGTACATCATTTATACTACACCCTAGCAGCGGGTAGTGTTTCATAGACGTTTGGTGTATAGTAATATGTTCTTGTAACTGCAAGACATGATAACATTATCACCACCGACAAGATAGCAGCCGACATCTAACCAGACGTCATGTGAGCAGACGACAATTCTCACAGAATGAAAGCAGACGTCATTCTACAAGACGCCGTGACGTCATTCTACAAGACGCCGTGACGTCATTCTACAAGACGCCGTGACGTCATTCTACAAGACGCCGGTGCTCTAACCACTGAGCTAACTCCCTACCCCCTGTGAAACGGGTGAATTCGGTACCGCCCACAGACCCGTGAGCCCTTACCCTACCCAAAACCTAAGACAACCCTAACCCTTCCCAAACCCTAAACCTAACGCTTCACACACACTGCCAGCCTGAGAGCCACACAGGTGGGTGGACTGAGACGGGAGTGGTATTGAGTTAATAAGAAGTGACTTCGCAGTGGTAGCAGGTTCACATGGTATCAAGTCCACCATGTATGCTACTAAATACTGGAGAATTTTCTCAATCTGTGAGGATCTGGACCCATTGGATGAACTCTATAACATAATGAACTTGACCTGCTTGACATCTTTCTAACTCAAGTATCTTAATACAACTGTGGAAATATTCTATACTTAGTAGGAAGTATATTATCTTGGCTTCAAATTTGAACTTCTAGGGAAGAATAACAACAACAACAAAAATCTAACAATCTATCCCCACCCCTTTTCTAAGCCAATCCCTAATTCAAACTGGACTTGTTTTCCAAATCCACTGGTTTAACTTCATCATAAACTAGTAAGAAAAAGTGACTTCTATAACTATCTATAACGAGTTGACTTTGTAAGTTGAGTTCTCCATAATGGGTCAAGTTCTCTGACATCTACAGGTCAAGTTCATTTCCAGTCGAGTTCTCCAGTAACCATCTTACAGACAGGCCAGTAAAGTTTCGGCACCTTTGTAGACCACACTGGCACCGGGCCTGTTCCTGACATAAACCCTCAACATAAAACACTGCCACCATCTTGTTCTACTGACTGGCACTCTTAACTGTACTGTTTTCCTTTTTTTTTGAGAAGTTTCATTAGGGTTTTAGTTTTTACAACAGTCCAGTCTTGGGCTCTGTTTCTCAGTCACGACAATCTTTAGTACCGACACTCTAAGATGTACGACAGTTTGGAAGACAAAAGATGTCCTGCAGACACAATCATAATGCACCACCGGAGATTGGCGCCAAAATAGTCGTTCAGAGCGATTGTCTTAGAAAAGTATGCATGGTGTTTTTCAGTCATGACAATCGTTATAAGCGATGTATACAGATTGGGGAATTTTCTTTTTGAGTTGTTCTTTATTCTGGAGACTCTACTAGGGTAATTATACCCTATTTTCAGTAGGCTCCAGGGCCATATTTGATCATGTTAGACTATTCCAGTAGGTAATTTGAGCAACATATATATACAATACAAGTGTGCTAAGCACATCCCATATTATACAGGTAAGCTAAGTGTTTTTGAATACTTATACAGGATGATATATATACAGCGAGATATGCACAGCAGTAGGTTTTGCAAAAGCAGCCAAGTTGTGCAGTGCCCAAATTTGTCAACTAAAACATGGTGGTTTAGAAAAATATTTCTCACGATCTAAATACCGAAAGGATGATTATGAAATTTCGAGTATAGTTTCACCATATATATAGAAAAATTCTCCCAAAATATATCCTAATTTAAATAAATTTTAGCATCTGAAAAAAAAAGGAGTTACAATCACCCATTATACCTGTATGACATGTCCAACATTGTCGTTGGTTGAGACAATTTGACTGACAAATTCCCATACGATACCCTACGATTGTCATGACTATAGCACACCTCAAACCTCTCTACGTGTTGTAGCCCAACAATTGTTGGCCGATCCTCTACGATCGTATGTCAATGGGACACTGACGCTTCAAAAGTGTCATTTTCACCGTTCTGCTGTCTGGTCCCTATTGTTTAATGAACATGATATTCCAGCACATCTATTTTACCACAGAGTTTTTTTCCCCGTTACCGGCACACTCACTAACGGCCCTGATGTTCATCTACAAACAGTATTCGCTGAAGTAGAACCCTTGGCGTGCCGCAATCCCGTGAACCACACGGGAACCTTGAACAAGCCCCCCCCCCCCCCCTGAATATCCATTCATTGGGGTAAGATGCATTTATTTTTTATTTCTTTATGATGCCTGATGAGCTGCTGTGCAGCGAAACCTTGTACACACCCCTAACACAATAATCACTTATAAATCTATGGGCCATTTGTGGCCGTGCTCTGCAAACATCACTTTGTTGACGGTTGCTGCCTTACCCTAGTATCTGGGATACGTGGGGTTGTGGTAGTTATAGCTGTTGCCATACTTTCCATGAGGTCACAGTTATAAGCACGCCATGGTTACGGAGATGGTTGAGAATGTTTTGCGCTCTTACTTCAAGGTAGCATCTCTCTGGAGGCAGAGATCTCAGCCTCGTGCACTAAACATATTTCACCACAGAGTAGTGGTCATGTCTTGGTCAAAATTTACGGGTATTACTTCATGTTTACGAAAGACAGTGCTGCGACTGATGAGATGAGATGAGAACATAATTTACTAACAATAGAATCTCCAGGTGTACATACAGACAGGGTTTGTTTTGTTTGTTTGTTTGTGGTTTAACATCCCAGGGGACCCGGAGGGTATATAGGGACTATCAAAGATTTAGCTTTTCACTTTCGTAGACTTATTTCAGACAATTCTATTCAATGTTTTCAAATATTTTATAAACGATCAAAGAGATTTGTCTCTTTCAAAAACCTGATGATATCTTTCTTTGGAATAGTTCAAACTATTAAAAGATTGTTTGGAATAGTTTCGAACAACATTTTCAAGTCTATGTTCAAATTTTTTTTTCGAACTACGGATCGCCTTCGGGAGGTCTAACGGAACGAAAAGGTTACGCAAACATTTTCAAGTCTAGTCCTGATGTAAACCTCAGAAATAGGACGAGGCAACGTCCGTTCCCTATGCTGATGCTACCTTGAATGACAGTTATGGAACTGTACCTAACCACCGTAACTATGTACACTAGTCGGTGTGACATCACAGAGTGATGTCACACCTGCTCTCCCTGTGTTGCCAGGCGAAATGCCTGGGAACTAGTAACATAAGTAACACTAAAGTGTTGATTATGTTGAAAACACCCAGAAAAGGGGTTTATAACACTATGAAAGATTCTTTTAGTCGCGGAGGGGTCAAGGTTTCGCCAGGAGCGGCTCATCAGGCATCATTAAGTGCTAGTAGGGTTATCAAGGTGATCAAATATATGATCTTATTAAGTATGGGTAAGCTAATGGGTACCACCTAAGTTGGCTAATCAAACCCATGAAACCAGTGTGTGTTACAAACCAAGGAGATTCTTGGTTGATCCTAGTGGTGAATAATTTGGAAATTATTCTTAGACTGAAAAAAAAAAAAGAAAAAAAAAAGATGTAAACCTCAATGTAAAAAACCGACACCACAATATCCTACTGACTGGCCATTAAAGTTTCGGCAGTCTTGTTGACTATACTAACACCGGGCCTCTTCCTGATGTAAAACCTCAGCGGCGCCTTCTCCCACTCCTCGGCACACTTTATGCCGATCCGTGGACACCGCACGATCTGTTCGTCCGGGACAGTTTCCCCGTCCTCGATCCAGAGATCCGGGGACACGGTCAGGTCCTGTTTGTTGATAGCGTCCTTGGATATGGACAGAGCTTGCGTGAGTTTTGAAGGACCGTTGCAGAGTTGGTGAGGTTTGAGTTTAGCGCCGCCGTCCGCGCGCTTGGCTCCTCGTGAAGCCCTCATCGTGTCGGCGCCTTCCGCTGCCTCCAAACCGCGCAGGAGAACAGCCGCCCCTTCCCCTGTCAGAACAAACAGTCAACACAGAGTGAGCTTTCTAGGCAGGAGATTTCTCCAAATTGTTTAAAATTTCCAAATCCGATGCCTCAGACAGGGTTCGTACATAGATGGCCCTATAAAATTCCAGGCTTTTTCCAGGCTTTTCCAGGCTCTAATATATTTTTTTCCAGGCACATCTGGTCACTGGTTTTAAAGACATGTCGGATTCCTCACCAAATTCAGTTAAAATTTTCTTCATCTTCCTTACTACCTGTGGAATTTCAGTGGTTTGGGACAGATATTTCAAAATTTTATTTTTCTTTACCACTTTTGAATAGGAGGACAAATAATCAAATCCATGCTATATTATTAGCAATTAGTTATACATGGTCAAATAAAGGATTTTTGGAACTATTTAATCCAAGTCACTGAAATTTCAAAGGCAATCAAGTGCCGTAGTTAAGGAAAGCTAATATCGACCAGAATTTCATAGACTAAAACTAGTTTTTATGGAAAACTAAATTCTCCAGGCTCTACCAGGTTTTTCCAGGCTTTCTTTGAGAATTCCAGGCTTTTCCAGGCCTGGAAAACCCAAAAGCATAATTCCAGGCTTTTCCAGGTTTTCCAGGCTCTGTACGAACCCTGCTCAGATTTCTGTTTTATACTCAGGACCTCAAATTCACTTTTCCTTTTCAGCAGTACTATACAGAAACAGGGTCGAGGTGCCACTGTCTCGGGCTGAGGTCCCACACTCAGAAGACAATTGAGCGATAGTTGAGATCCAGTAATAGTAGAGCCTAGAGACTGCATGGAATTATTACACCTTGAGCTATATGATAATTATTGAAAACTTTCTTTCTTCAAAATGACTATAGAACAGCATATTTTCTATTATAGGGTATCTTAAAATGTTCAGTTGTATGATATCTACATATTTCAAGTGAAGACCTGTTTGAAGTATAGAATGTGCCTGTTAGTTTCAGTGATCATGCTGTCAAGGCACTGGAGAACTTGACCTGAAATGAACTAGACCCAGGATTTTCTATACCTTTTTTCATATACCTTCTTAGATATCAGACGTGGCGACGTCCTGCTCCCTAAGCGATGCTACCTTGAGTGGCAGTTTTTAGAACTGCACCTAACCACCGTAATCATGGCGCACTGTCAGGTGTGACATCATAGTGTCAACAACCGTCTCCCCGGTGTCTCTATAGTGAGCTATATGGACACAACAGTGTGATACTGTGTATAGTCACATCTCAAGATGTGAAGCGTTTGAGAGTCAAACTGGGGGGGAAAAGATCAAGGTTTCGCCGTGCTCGGCTCATCAGGCATCGTAATCAGCTTTGAAGGGTTTTGTCAAGGTGCCAGGTTGTATGACCTGGACTTGTGCTGTCATTTATGTGTTTTAAACAGATGTTTTAAACCAGGGTTATTGATAAATATTATCGGCCCGTAGAAGACAGAAAAGTGCGGAGGTTACAGATTCCCGTGTCTGGGAACCGATCGATAAGCGGTCACTGTATGGGATTTCTTGATCTCCCGTATATATAAAAAAAAAATTCATATACCTTCTTGACCCTGGAGCCAGTGTAAATTAAAACCGAAAAAAAACCTGTAACAAACTTGACAATGAACTCAGGTATCATACTCAAGTACTGATACAACTATGGATAAATATAATCTACTGTACTTCATAGGAAGGATGTTATCTTGGTTATAAGTGGTATAAGTGGTCTGTCGTCATGCACACATTACACGAACCCTAATGCAACACTTAAGGGCCTCTTGTACTGGGCTGACTGCATGGCCACAGAAAATCACTGCCAGTGGAGCAGGCCACATGCTTTACGGTGATAAAACAGTTTTTTTTTAAAAGGTTGATTTCTATTAACGGGATATTGTGTGTACAATCACCATGTTGAGCGAAACTGCCATTCTTCCACTCAGGCCCTAGCCCCCTACTCCTCATTCTAAAGGTTGGTCTTCAGCCAAAAGAGCAGTAGGTACCATTTTTGTGTAAGTCTTTGGTATGGCCTGACCGGGTATTGTACCCTAACCTCCCATGCTCGAGGCAAACACCCCTACCACCGAGCTTGGTGGACCTAACAGATTAGCTTTTGTCAGGTACCTGGTGGCAGCCATGGAATAGGCCTGCGGGATTGTACACTATGTGCATGTTTGGTAGATACCCGGTGGTGTCAGATTTATGTGCAGCCCCATGGAACAGGCCATTTTCACTAACCCTATCCCAAACTAGCTTATTTTTACAGGTCGAGTTCTTCTGTCAACGACATGTCAAGTTTGTTTCGAGTCAAGTTCTCCGGTAACCTGTGACTCACCTCGGCTGGAGATGTTGAAGCAGGTGTACATGCCGTAGATGTGGTACACATACGCTGTGCCTGGTGCCATGAACATTGGCTCGGTGCGCGCTGTCTTCTTTCCCCGGTAGGAGTGCGAAGCGTGGTCCTCACCGCCTAAATAGGCCTCGGTCTCTACGATCACCCCGCTCACACGCTGCCCGCAGTCCAGCCTCCGCACCAGGAGTTTGCCCAGCAGCGCTTTACACAAGTCTTCACACGGCGTGTCGTAAAAGTCACATGTCAGTCTCGTCTGCCCCGAGACACTGGTATCTGCAGGTTCTGTCTTCTTGTCTTTGCACACTTCATCGCCATTGCTGTCTGCTGCTGTCAGTTCAGGAGCCAGTGCTTGTTCCAGTGTTTGTTTCTTAATAATCAGTGACTCTGTAGACTCAGAGTTGCTCTGTCGTTTTCTCCTGGCACTGTTGGTTGCACGCGCTGCTGCAGACATTTTCAATCTGCTGTTAAGAAGAGACAGACATTGAAACGTATTAACAGTACATATCTTTTATAGTAAATCATTGTCATTGATTACATGGATTTATATAATATATATATATATTTTTTTAAATATAGCACACATTATGAGGCAGGACCGGGAAAGAAATCAAAAATTTGCCAAACTATTCGTGAATCTGCATTGTTATATCTATTAGTAGTTCAACTACACACCAAATAAATAAAGTATATTTGCAAACCTGATGCACTTTTCATCTAACACTTTTTTCTATGCAATGACATTATACAGATTTCAGTGATATACTCTAGGGCGAGTACTGGAGGTCTAGGGTCCTTTATCTTTAATTTGTTCCTGTATCTATTTTATTTTTTATCTTTTATGTATACGTGTGATCAACAAATCCGAAATATGGCGGCCACTTCCTGTTTTGATTGTTCCTGTATCTAAAGACTCTAGCCTTAAGGGTCTGTTCCACAGTGCTGACCTGATTTAGACAGGCATCTGCCAATCATGCATATATATAGTGTACAAACCCACAGGCCCTTTCCACAGCTAACATTGCATGGTGGTCATACTAATGCCATCAGGGCAGCAAGGATTAGTATCAGGAGAAAGCTTTTCAAATAGGTATTGGTGTCCTTTAGCCATACCCTCATCGAACCGCCATTGAGCATGTTGCCTGCTCCACTGCACCTATTTCTATATGTTTTTTTAATCTTCCTGACGGCGGCCATTTGGCGGCTGTGCAGTGCCGTTCAATAAAGGGGCTGCTACACCAGGCCAATGGTATGGCTACAAAGTTGCCACACTGCCATTTGGACGCAAGTATAAAATCGGTGCAGTGGAGCAGATCACATGCTCAAGAGCAGCGCTGCTGCATGATGGTGGAAAAATAAAACCTAATAACTTAGCTTTTGTCAGATGTCTAAAAACTTGCCCGCACAGCTGTCAGCCATTGTTAAGGCTGTGGTTTTGTTAGTCGTGGCGACCCAAACAGCTACGGTCCTGTATTTGTAATACTAGTGTGTAGGGTCGCACTCGTCTGACTATCGTTTTGTATATTAAAAAAGTTTGGCAGATGCCTCATGGTGTCTGATTTACGGCAAAGCTGGTGGAGCAGGACCCACAATCTTAGCCTACTCTGAAACGATACAGGTGTTGCCGTTCAGCGCCGCCTAACGGCCCACTGTCTCGTAACACGGCCGCTCGGACAAACACCGCGAGTCTGGCGGTATTCATATAGAGATATATAGCAATCACACCTAAAGTGTGAACGGTGGGTGTGATTGCAGTAGTGTTGGTTTTGGACAGATTGGACTGCTAGAACAATTAAAGGCATTGTATCAACGAGTCTGGACTATCAAAACTTTATAGTTGATAATTGTTTTGGTTTTAATTTGGAGAAAGATAAGCATATGGTAGCTAGGCCTCACAATGTATTAATGTGTATTCAATTTCGGTGATCCTATGTTATCTATGCTATATCTAAAGTATCATTGAGGTAATGTGCATGTATGACACATGAGATTTGAGCTGGAATACCATAGAATAAGATGCGATCATTATTATTTCGCAGGAAATAATGTAGGTGGGTATTATGAACGTATTACGCTCATACATTCAGTGATCCAATGCTAAAGAATAGGTTGTCAGGTGAATGTTTGGCTTCAGCCGTGGCGTAACCAAGATGATAAGGTGTGACACCGGCCCACGGAAAAAGGCCAATTGCCCGGTGAGCCTTGTGAAATTCTAGCCATTGGCAGTTTGAGAAAATCCGCCTGTGACTTGTCAGTAGCAGTTTGAGGCTCTCGAGCTACTGTGTTTGGCACTACATTCTAACTATGAATAATCTAGATCTTGGTTCTATATTAGTGTTACTGTTTAGATCTAGATGATAGTAGACTGTAAGTGTGAATACAAGAGAACTGAGCCTGCAAGAGAACTGAGGCAGAGGTGTGATTGCGAACTGAGCCTTCAGGAGAACTGAGCCTCCAAGAGAAGTGAGCCTGGCTCAGTCAGTGCTGGGCTGTAGATGGGACAAAAAACTAGTTTTTTCTAACTTGAAAAAGGCAAATCACTGTTGTATCGTGAATAATAGGGCGATTTTTATAAACAAAATTTTGTAAGAAAGCTAAGACTTGGGCCTATCTGCCAGTATATACCTGATATACCTGTGTTATGGCTAAGATTTCCTGTCGTAGATTGAACATCGGAACATCGGAAAACACTAAAACATGTTACCTTCCTGTGTTCACATTGATTTAATGAAAAATCTATCGCGATGACCTATAGAAATAAACGCCTTATCTTCTTAGCTATTTCAACTTATTCAACTTTCAAGACAATTAAAATGATACCTATATTGTCAGGCTGTGATAGATATTTCCTGAGATACAGGAGCATTATGACAGATAAACAGGGCCCACGCCCGGGCTCAGTTGGTAGCGCTAAATCTCAACCCCAGGCTCAGTTCTCCTGAAGGCTCAGTTCGCACCTCTGGCTCAGTTCTCTTGCGGGTTCAGTTCTCCAGGTACCGTAAGTGTAAGGGGCCCCTCCCACCTACTACGATTAAGTCTACGATTAACCCTTTGGCCGCGTCGGCGACAAACTGAAAAAATCGTGGAGGTGTCGCCGACGAACTCCTCAATTAGTCAGGTTTTATCGCCGACGAACTAGCTCCGCGCCGACGCACTACGACGCACTACAACAAAAAAACGTTAATCGTAGAGGCTCTACGATATTAAAACATGTTTGAATTTCGTAGCGCGTCGTAGTGCGTCGGAAGGTTAATCGCCGACACGCGCTGCCGTCGCAGACTTAATCGTAGTACGTCGTAGTGCGTCGTAGTAGGTGGGAGGGCCCCCTTACACTAACAGCAATACTGACAGAGTAATAACTAACAGCAATTACAATATACTGGCGTTGGCAATCCGTGCGAGAGATCCCACAATCATGGAGTGTCTTCCTTTCACAGCTGACTATTTTGGTGACAGTAGATTGCTACATACCGAAGATTTCTTACAGTTTATTTCTCACACTTGTGCAATGACATCTTTGGTCTGCTTCAGCCACTAGTTGTATTTGATCAGCGAGACACTTAGTTATGATGACAGACCGCGAACCAGCTATCTGCAGGAGCTGGTTTCTGGTCAAGTTTCAATGTCTGTGCCCCAAGCGGTCGTGAAAGAGACTATATTTGCGCAATGCTGGTCCAATTTCATTTCCGTATTTCAGGGGTGTACACCCTTGACTTCACAATGATAATTAGAGAAATATGATAGAATAGTAGATTAATAACAAGTATCAAGATATATTTGAATTCTATTAAAAGTCATCTTCGACTGAGTAAAGAAAATACTGACATATAACAATTGACCCATTATATTTTACACCTACTTTACCCAGAAGTATAAATGGACTCGTCCATGACCTAGATAACTTCCGTACTTCGCTGGTGACCAAAGCGCCTGTAGATGTCGCAATCCAAACACTCCCAGAACCAGCTCATTGTCGACGAGACCAAATTTTCAAGAAAGGCGACAAGGACCACGTTGCTTTTGGAGCACAGCTGCGCGTAAATTTCACTCGGTTCTCAGTTCACCACACGGATTAAAAATGCCTAGAGGTAGGGTTGTGTGAAGTCAAGCTTACCCGTCCTGTTCGGACGGGACGAGAGTCAAACTGTCACTAGTAAAATGAAGTCTGTGGAATGGATTTTCAGTCAGACACTTGGCGCGTCGTTTCCATAGTTTGACATCTTGTCACAAAGGTCCCTCTAGAATTGACTCTTTCATAATGTAGCTGTCGATTTAAACGCGATGTTAAGGATTTAATTCAGTTGTCTTATTTTCAAGGCAGTGTGACTTAAAACTAATAACACAACAGTCTCTGATTGATAATATTGGATGTCACAACAAAGTGCGGATCAGTTTGACAGTCACTGTCAGTACCTGTGACAGTGGTTCTAAAAGTTCAGTAGAAAGGCAAATCATTCTGAGCAAACCCAGTTGTTGACATCTGTGATTCTATAATTATGTAGAGCGTCTCGACCAAACACAAAAGATATTCAACCCTCAACTATCACTGCAAATGATCGAGAAGAACTTTGATATTTCCCAGTCAATCGTGCCCTGAAAGTGAAAGTCAGGTTTACTAGGAACCACTGAGTATGACTAATAATATTTACAGACTCAAAAGTTACAGAACTGTTAACGAACCAATTCGAGATCAATTTCATAATAATCGTATAAAGGAATATATAGAAATTCTAAAAAGTTGCTTTTCTTTAAATAAGCCCATGTCAGTTTCTTTTAATAAACGCTCACAGAATTTAGTGAATGTGCAATACTTCAGTTTTTACTGATAATTAACAACTGAAAAATTAGCAGGTAGCACCACCTCAGATTGTAGGATATGACTTTAATAACTTTAATGAATGAACAAAACATGTGTTCTTCTACTCTTGTGGAACGTATTAATGTATCAACAGGGCGATCTACTGGAGCGGGTTATATTGATGTGTTAACGGGGATCCTCCTACAGGAGTGGGTCATTTTAATGAACTAACATGGACTCTTTACTGGAGTGGGTCTTTTTAATGTATAAATATGGACTCTTATGCAGGCTTGGGTCATTTAAATATGAACTTTTCTACTGTAGTGGGTCGTTCTAACATTGACCCTTTTACAGGTTCGGGATGTTTTAATGTATAAACATGGACTCTTTTACTGTAGCGAGACATTTTAACATATAAACATGAACTCTTCTACTGTAGCAGGTCATTTTAATGTATAAACATGGACTCTACGAACAGAGCAGGTTACATTGATGTGTTAACGGGGATACCCCTACAGGAGTGGGTCTTTTTAATGAACTAACATGGACTTTGCTGGAGTGGGTCTTTTTAATGTATAAATATGGATTCTTATGCAGGCTTGGGTAATTTAAATATGAACTTTTCTACTGTAGTGGGTCGTTCTAACATTGACCCTTTTACAGGTTCGGGATGTTTTAATGTATAAACATGGACTCTTTTACTATAGCGAGACATTTTAACATATAAACATGAACTCTTCTACTGTAGCGGGTCGTTTTAATGTATAAACATGAGCTCTTCGAACAGAGTGGATCCTATTCAATTTATTAACAGGGACTCCTACAAGAGCAGGTCGTTTTAATGTATTAAGATGGGCTCTCCTACAGGTTTGGGTCTTCAATTTATAAACATAAACTCTTCTACTTTAGTGGGACATTTTAACATAGAAACATGAACTCTTCTACTGTAGCGGGTCGTTCTAACATTGACCCTTTTACAGGAGCGAGACGTTTAAATGTATAAACATGAACTCTTCGAACAGAACCGGTCGTTTTAACGTATTAATAAGGACTCTTCTACAGGAGAGGATCTTTTTAATGTATAGATATGGATCTTCTGCAGGCACGGGTCATTTCAATGTATTAACATATGCTCTTCTACTGTAGCAGGTCTTTTTAATGTATAAATATGAACTCTTCGTACAGAGTGGGTCGTCTTAACATATTAACTTTGACTCTTCTACAGGAGCGGGTCGTGGGAGGAAGGGCACCCATAAAGGCAAAAGCCGGCACTTCACATCAGAAGAAGAATTGAAGGCAATATCGAACAAGGAAGCGAAGGAAAGAGAATGGAGGGTAAGATCATACAGGTCTTAATTTCTGTGTCTGGAGTTATTTTTGTCTTCTCAGGCCTCAAACGCTGATGGTGTCCAATGGAGTTGAACCAGAGACTCTTTTTTTTCTAATATTTAATGTAAATTTCATCAAAGTTAATTGCAAATAGCAATTCTTGTCAAATGCCAGATGTTGCCTTTTGACGAACAATGACTTTGCATTTAGATGATTTCAAACAATGACTCCAGATGTTGGAATTTAACTTAGTATTTATTCCATGATTTTCATTATACCTACTATCGGAGATAAGAGTTTTCCATAGAAATCGATGCTTTCAGTATTTGAAATTCTTTTTCCTTGTGTAAAACAAAGTTGAAATTAATTGATTTCCCCACAGACCCTTAGCCCTATGCTTGGGCCTATACTAATGTGAATATTTTCTGATCCCTCCTGACATATTTACGCCATGATTTTGCAGCGTCAACAAGGCATTCCCAGCGATTCAGAGGAATCCGGAGATGAGAAGAAGGAAGCGGGTGCTGCGGCCCCCAAGTCACAGGTCGATGATAGTGACAGTGACAGCGGCAGCGGCAGTGATGTAGAGGAGGTATGTGTTTTGTACCCAGGTTCTCCACCAGTGTTACTAACTAAAGTTGCCATAGGCAGGTAATAGTAATCTAAATGTACCCTGGTTCACCACCAGTGTTACTATCTACAGTTGGTATAGGCAGGTAATAGTAATCTAAATGTATCCTGGTTTACCACCAGTGTTACTACCTACAGTTGGTATAGGCAGGTAATAGTAAGCTAAATGTACCCTGGTTCACCACCAGTGTTACTACCTACAGTTGGTATAGGCAGGTGATAGTATTCTAAATGTACCCAAGTTTTCCACCAGTGTTACTATATGCTGCTATATCAAAGACCAGTCCTTCTCATGCCATGTCTGTGTGGTGTGGTGTGCGGCCACCTTTCTCCTTCATCCCCAGCAGTGGTAGACTTACTGCAATATCAAAGGCCAGTCCTTCTCATACCATGTCTATGTGGAGTGGTGTACAGCCACCTTTCTCTTTCATCCCCAGCAGTGGTGGACTTACTGCTATATCAAAGGCCAGTCCTTCTCATACCATGTCTATGTGGTGTGGGAAATAAAAGAACTCTCACATCGGTAAATGTGTAGGGGTGAGATTTCTACCAGATTTCATTACATGTATTCGATCACCACCCTCGTGGTGTAAAAGAACCTTGAGAAAGTCTGGTAAGGACCTAAAATGTTTGAGTGGACGTTGAATCAAACCAAAGTGGAAAATGCACCATAGTCAGAAACCTTCAATGGATTTTCTGATTTAATTTGTGTGTTTCAAACAGTAAGGTATGAATATAATCACATTTCATAATTACAGCTAATTAATTTTCTATGTTTTCAGAAAAATAAGGGAGTAAGCCACTTAATAGAAGTGTCGAACCCTAATCACGCTGCGAGTATGAATAAAATGAAGAAAGTGACCACCCTGACAGACGCAGATGGGCCTGCCTTGAGTAGAAGAGAAAGGTAGGTGTCCGGAGAAACTGATAAATCAACATTTAATCTCTGTCTCTGGGCGATAATGGCTTATAATAACTTTAACTAGATGGAGGGTTTTATATAAATATATGGGGAATTTTATGGAGAAAGTAATAAATCAACATCTAATCCCCTTGTCTCTGGCCATTCGTGGCTTGGGATTTCCCCGAATTCATTAAAAATATGCATTGATGTCCCAAAAATCATTTCTTTGATCAATATAAATCCAAGGAGAATGTAAATTGAAATAATCAAAAATTGACAATTTGGTTCTCAGAATTCATTTAGAATAGCTAAAAAGTACAGCCCTCTGAATCCCCTGTTACCCTTTTTTCAGGATTTATTTATTTTCAAAGTGATTTAATACTAATCATTATAAAGTATTGTTTTACTCAAATAGATGATAATTGCTTTTACCGTTAGGTGGCACCATTGTTTGGGATAATCTCATTAGATGTTGATATATGTGTTTGAGATAATTTAATTAGATGTTGATATATGTGTTTGGGATAATCTAATGAGATGTTGATATATGTGTTTGGGATAATCTAATTAAATGTTGATAAATGTGTTTGGGATAATCTAATTAGATGTTGATATATGTGTTTGAGATAATTTAATTAGATATTGATATACATCTTTTCAGGGAAGAGTTACAAAAACAACAAGCCGCCATGCACTATCGTAAACTGCACAATGAGGGGAAGACAGACGAGGCGCGCGCAGATCTAGCCCGGCTAGCCATAATCCGCAAACAGCGAGAAGAGGCTGCCAAGAAGAAGGCCGAAGACGCGAAAGGTACTCTATTTATACAAAGAAGGCAGTTTTCACTTTCCCATGGATATCTTTGTCCTCATATCCAGTTTATAAAAAAATGTTTTCTGGTATAAATTTTTTTTTTTTCACATCTTGTAGAAATGTAATACCCCAACGAAAAGACCCACCATTATCTTTGAGGTGGCCTGTCAACCGTTGACAAGCCTGTGTGCCATGGTACCTTAACTTGACACCTGAAACTGTGTTTTCCCTGTATACTATAGGGACTTCTCTTCAGCCCATGTCACACTGACACTTAAGACAGATCCACACAGCCCTGACTTGTCTCTTCAGCCCATGTCACACTGACACTTTAGACAGATCCATACAGCCCTGACTTGTCTCTTCAACCCATGTCACACTGACACTTTAGACAGATCCATACAGCCCTGACTTGTCTCTTCAGCCCATGTCACACTGACACTTAAGACAGATCCACACAGCCCTGACTTGTCTCTTCAGCCCATGTCACACTGACACTTAAGACAGATCCACACATCCCTGACTTGTCTCTTTGGCCCATGATACACTGACACTTAAGACAGATCCATATTACAGTCGTGACTTGCCTCTTCGGCCCATGTCACACTGACACTTTAGACAGATCCATACAGCCCTGACTTGTCTCTTCAGCCCATGACACACTGACACTTTAGACAGATCCATACAGTCGTGACTTGTCTCTTTGGCCCATGACACACTGACACTTTAGACAGATCCATACAGCCCTGACTTGTCTCTTCAGCCCATGACACACTGACACTTTAGACAGATCCATACAGTCCTGACTTGCCTCTTCGGCCCATGACACACTGACACTTTAGACAGATCCATACAGTCGTGACTTGTCTCTTTGGCCCATGACACACTGACACTTTAGACAGATCCATAAAGCCCTGACTTGTCTCTTCAGCCCATGACACACTGACACTTAAGACAGATCCATACAGCCCTGACTTGTCTTTTCGGCCCATGTCACACTGACACTTAAGACAGATCCATACAGCCCTGACTTGTCTTTTCGGCCCATGTCACACTGACACTTAAGACAGATCCATACAGCCCTGACCTGTCTCTTTGGCCCATGACACACTGACACTTAAGACAGATCCATACAGCCCTGACTTGTTTCTTCAACCCATGTCACACTGACACTTTAGACAGATCCATACAGCCCTGACTTGTCTCTTCAACCCATGTCACACTGACACTTAAGACTTATATAGAACTGGATTGAGAATCATATAAATACACAATACCCCACTCCATGGATGTGCCATATACGTCATTAAGGGGAGGCCGAGTGACGATTACAGCACATACAAATGAGTGGAGTATTGTGTATTTTACTATTTGAGTGCGGTTCTGGATTTATCTCGCCCCTTTCACTGACATTAACTGTCATTATGGCAACCATTTCATATTTTTTTCAATAATTATGTTGGTCATATCTAAATACATATTTTGTGTAAAAATGTTGTTATAATATTGATTATTTCATGAATTATGGGCCTAAATTGTAAAATATCAAATGATGCCATTTGGCATCATTCGCCCGTGGCTGGGTAATGCCATAGTGGCATCATTAGTAAGGAAAGGGTTAAATAGCATCACAATATCAGAATAATTCAAATTACTTCGCAAATCCAGTTGGTTAATAGCATATAACATCATCTCACATTCACTCTGCCACGACTGTGGTGTAGTATTGTCACTTTAGCGGGAAGACCGTTGAGTATTGTTTCTAATGTTATTCCTATGACTGAAATTGTACCAAGGGTGAGATAAAAGACAGATCCATACAGTCCTGACTCGTCTCTTAGGCGCATGACACACTGACACTTAAGACAGAGCCATACAATCCGGTCTTATCCTTACGGCCCACGATACACTGAAAGATTTGATCATGGGAAACTAAATTTAATTTATTTTTCATTTTCAGAAAAGACTGCTGTCACATCTGCTGCAGAACAAAAACTATTAGACCGGAAAAAGGCCGCAAAGAAGTAACATTTGCTTGCACGCTTATTGAATAATTGAAGGTTTTTCACACCATATGTTATCGTCCTCAGACCATCTGTGTGTCATTTTACTCACAAAGTAAGACAAACTTCAATGACATGTTATATTTGTTCGGTAATTGCCGGTATACTACAAATGCTTTATTGTATCTTTCTTTGAGTATAATTACAAAGAAAACATGTATTTCGCAGGCTTCACATTTAGCCGAAGTTCACTCTCGAGAAGCCAATCGGATACACAATCCATTGTTATAAATATACAAGTACAAAAAACAATATAGAATTCAAGTAAATTTCTTTTGTCTATATGATCGGTCTGCCTGTTGCGTGGACTATTAAAAATAATAAATAAATTAAATTATATTATGTGTTTTTCTTTTCATATTTGCATTTGCATAATACTATGGAATGGAGCTCAGAAATAATTCTAAATTATATAAATGGATGGGACAGCAACCAGAAGCAGAATAAGAATGAGTCGTGATTTACTGCATAGACTCATTGCGGAAACTTTGGAGGCGGACTGAGAACGGGACACGACTCAGTGTGTAGACTCGTTATGAAAACTGAAGGTCGGCTGAGAATGGGTTATGATTTACTGCGTAGACTCTTTAGGGAAACTGAAGGTCGGCTGAGAATGGGTTATGATTTACTGCGTAGACTCTTTGGGGAAACTGAAGGTGGGCTGAGAATGGGTCATTATTTAACTGCGTAGACTCTTTGGGGAAACTGAAGGTGGGCTGAGAATGGGTCATTATTTAACTGCGTAGACTCATCCAGGAGATTTTGAAGGTGGGCTGAGAACGGATCGTGATTTAGTATATATAGACTCGGGGAAACTGAAGGCAGTCTCAGGCCTCCCAATGAAACCTTTAAAACGTATAAAATCCCATATTTCAATTCTTGAGCCTTTATCATTTTTTAAGTCACCTATAAAACCTGTATAAACCTATAGTTTCCACTGCCAGGTAGACCAAAAAGTACAGGAAATTTTAGAAGTTAACTTGACACAATGTCAGATTGTCAAATTACAAGAAATCCACATTTTCAGTGTATTTAAGAGATCCAGGGTTCGTACAGAGCCTGGAAAAGCCTGGAATTATGCTTTTGGGTTTTCCAGGCCTGGAAAAGCCTGGAATTCTCACAGAGAGCCTGAGAGAGCCTGGAAAATTTAGTTTTGCATAAACACAAATTTTCTAGTCCAAGAAATTCTGGTCATTATTAGCTTTCCTTAACTAAGGTACCAGACTGCCTACAAAATATCAGTGACCTGGATTAAATAGTTCCAAAAATCCTTTATTTGAGCATGTATAGCAAATTGCTTATAATATAGCATGGATTTGATTATTTGTTTTAATATTTAAAAGTGGAAAAGAATTGAAGATATCCATCCCAGACCACTGGATTTCCACAGGAAGAAAATCTTAACTAAATTTGGTGATGAATCAGACAGGGTTTTAAAAAAGTGACCAGATGTGCCTGGAAAAAAAGATATTATAGCCTGAAAAAGCCGGGAAAAATCCTGGAATTTTATTGGGCTGTCTATGTACGAACCCTGGAGATCTTAAAAGTGTTTAAGAATCAACAGTTTGTGTGACTTCATGCCAGTCCGGCTTGCCTGTTGGAAACTCAGCACGCACTTGTGCTTGCTGGGTATAACCTGATGAGCCAGACATCCTTACGTCCTGCAATTCAGTACTAAGTGCATACTTTTAGAAATCAAGAACTGAAAATAAGCGATTCACTATATTTTGACTCCATCATGCTGAATATGTTAACCCAAAAAACCTATAAAAAGCCTATGTTTTTGACCTTGAAAAACCTGTAAAAACCTAGATTTTGATTTTCAAAACCTATTAAAAAACCTATATTGAGGAAGCAGTGGACTGGGAGGCCTGCATAGACACATTGAGGAAACCTTGAAGGCAAGCCGAGAAAGAATCATGATTTACTCTGTAGACTCGTTAGGGAAACTGAAGGCCGGCTGAGAATGTGATACGTATTACTCTGTAGGCTCGTTAGGGAAACTGAAGGCCGGCTGAGAATGTGATACGTATTACTCTGTAGACTCGTTAGGGAAACTGAAGGCCGGCTGAGAATGTGATACGTATTACTCTGTAGACTCGTTGGGGAAACTGAAGGCCGGCTGAGAATGTGTCGTCTTTTAACTGCATAGACTCATTGAGGAAACTTCGAAGGCGGGCTGAGAACGGATCATGATTCAGTACGTAGACTCATTGAGCAGAGATGGCAGTTTTCCACTTTTTCATGGAAATCCTTGTTTATATTTCCAGTTGATATATATTTTTTTCTTTTATAAAACAAAAAGAATAAATTAAACTTCGTTATGCCAATAAAACTTTACATTTCCTTGGTACAGAAACTCCGTTATAACTGCAGAACTCAAATTGAACATAGCAATTTTCACTAAATTTCAGTGAAGTGAGATTTTTGGTCAAAAAGTAAGAATTTCCTAAGATCCTTCAAAAGTAGCCAGTTCTCTTTGGAGTTGCTACTTAAATCAGTTATAGAATAAAAAAGGGTATGATTATAAGATAAATGTTTCTTATTATCTTGCATTTTACCATTTAATCGGCAGAATTTTCTTTATAGAGTGTTTCAGGGAGTATCTACAGTATTTTAATGCTATTCATGCAAAGCTGGGTTAGAACAAAGTCATTACTCAAGTCCCTAGAACTTTTATAATAATTTTTATTTACTGTACACAAAAGATTTTTTTACTGTACACAAAAGATCATTTTTACTGTACACAAAGGAATAGTGGGGAAATCCTCTGTTTGCGTAAGTAGATTTGTTCCCTGTCACAGCCAGGGATGCTGGTTTTCTGCCATTTAATATACACCGGCAACACTCGTAGTGTTAGAATATATATCAATTCATAGACATTCTGCTCCCAAACAATGTTATAAATGCCATTATTTCAGATTTTCCCCTCAGTCCCAACTTTCATCCCTGTACAAGAATAATCCACTTTAGCATTCTTACTGAACTGTCGAGTAAATATGATCTGGTCGAACCAGTTAAACTCAAAAAGACATGGTTATTAAGATAATTATGTGATTTCTGGAATGAATACACGATAATAAAACCCTGGGTGTGCCAAGCTATGTATATTCTGCACTTCTATCCTCACAATTAAGGAGATTATAGAAGATTAAAAGTTCAGACTCTAAACATTTTACTTTATTATCCACTTATACAGTGTCCATATTAAACCTTGAGGACAATTATTATAGATATGTTGTATGCTCTGGGCTGCAAAAACCAGCATGTATGGAATAATGGTGCGTATGAAAAAATAGTTCATAACTAAAGTGAACTAAAATCTACACACCAACTATTGGATAAAGTTAGATAATGAATACAATATTGACTGGTTTCAGATAAAAGTGGTGTATGCTCCTCGGAGTTGACCTTATGCAATATCCTCGCATCCGCTCAGATATTACTTATAGCAAACAGCCACTTGTAATTGAAACCAGTCAATATTGTGTCACAATTGAATATTTTTGATTAAAATAAGTGCATAAGGACTAAAACATGATGATGTTGAACCGCTATCCAGAGTGTGCCAGGAAGGGCGAGCATATATATGCTGAATCAAAGTATGTTGGGATTTTTCCATCCCGGCACAGTATGCTGGGATGGATAAAATACCAAACTATAGCAGAGGTTGGTATCTGTAAGATTTTACGGCATAGGTATATAATAAGAAGAAAAAACAATTTTTTTCCCCACAAAAAGTGAATTTCTCAAACTCCAAAAAGAAGAGAACCTCACTCCTTGCCCACCAACCCCCGACAACAGGGAGGAGGGATATGAGGGAAGATCATTTTTTCAAATTAAATTATATAATCAGAAGAACCTGTGCTGAACCACACCGATTTGGCCCCAGAGACTCAAATCGCTCTGAATATTATTCAGTCAGTCGTCCAGTGTAGAGAGAATTCGCTTACGATTAACTCCCACTAACTACCACTACCCGTGTTTCCCACTTTAGGCTTTTCCTCATTATACCATGGTCATCTACACCAGATTACCCTGCAGAATTCTGTTATTATCGCCCACTCAATATGTGCATACGTCTGGACAAGCTCTTCCGGTCAGATATCACGGACTATTGGAAGAACTAGTTTTACACCATAGAAGTTAGTTGAAAATATGTTTTATTTCTCTTATAATAGGCTCTTAAATGTAAAATTATGTTATTACGTTCATTATGACGTTCTTAATTTCGGCAAATTGCACTTAAACTCCTAACAGAGATTACGCTAAATCCTGACAACCTAGGGAATTGAGCGTAGATGAATTTCTCACTCTCCAATCGTGGACTTCAACACTGCGCATGTTCGCGCATGTGCCCCAGATACTAGTGGGCGATAATAACAGAATTTCGCAGGGTAACTAAATTTCACATCACACCGGACAGAATGTGGTGGGCAGCATGTGGGGGGCAGAATATGGTGGGTAGCATCTGGCCGGCAGCATGTGGTGGGCAGAATGTGGCCGGCAGAATGAGGCGGGCAGCATATGGTGGGCAGCATGAGTATGATAACAGTGATAGCAATGATATGTAATGGGGTTATCAACGACTGAAAACCCGTCGAGTCGCTCAGGGTCTCCACTCTCCACACAGAGTCTTTGTTCGTGGTCAGACACGACGATTGGTCATTGCGACTGTGGTCGCGCGATCAGCCCCGACAGTCTCGTCTGCAGGTGAGTGACGTCAGCGGACATGACGTCATTGAGCGGGATGGAGCGTTCCTTGCCCGCGTGGCGCCGTCTGGTGGAAGGACTGCGCATTAGGAACAGCGTGGGGAAGTTGGACTTGACGTAAACATTCCAGTCTGTAAGGCAAAGAGGGTCATGAGCTGATTTTGGAAAGCCGAGTTTTGCTACTTATACCCAAGACTCACTAGGCGAATGCGAATGCTATGAATTTTGTGAGCCCTCAACCGTGCGGCAACTGGCAGCGTGATGGCTCCCGTACGCGGAAACTGTGCAGGCGGGACACTTGTACTGGACAGATCTGCCACGTGACAGCGATCAATGTTCAGACATGTACACATGCCTCCAAGTAAGGCAAAGAGTAAGTTACTGTTAACATTTCTGTCTGGGAGATATTGATAAATTATGGCCATTAACATTTTCATCTGTCCGGCATTGAAAATTAAAATGGTTAATATTCCCATCGCAAACTGCACTCACCTGTCCAGTGGTCTCCTTTTCCAAAATCGTCTGGAAAAATAGTTGTGCAAGATCGCATCCATTTCTTTTCCTCCCACTGCATCTGGAAAAGTGAAAATACACAGTTTATCCTAAAACATATCACAGTCTTAGATTTACTGCAATATCAAAGGCCAATCGTTCCCATACCATGTCTATGTGGTGTTGGAACTAAAAGAACCCTCACCTCGGTAAATGTGTAGGGGTGAGATTTCTACCTTAATTCATTGCATAGATTCGATCACCACCCTTGTGGTGTAAAAGAACCTTAACCCTTTCCCTGCAGCACCCAGTTCTCCTGCTAACCATTACACGGCAGGCATTGCCTGCAAAAATGACCCTGCTACAGCAGGCACCTTTTTTTGGAAATGCAATGTCACATGATGTGTCATGTGATTTGAGTAAATTACCTTGGTAACTGATGATATTTTGTTGTACCAAATCAAATGTCAATATGGCTCTGATACTTGTCAAAATTTCTTTTAATTCAAAGAATTATTTTTCTATTGGTTGAATTTTGTACAAAAGTATCAATGATGCCTCTAAGATGCCTGGGGGCATCTTCCTACCATAGCCAAGGGAATGACTGGAGGCATCATTCTGCCATAGCCAAGGGAATGCCTGGAGGCATCATGCTGCCATAGCCAGGGGAATACCTGGAGGCATCATTCTGCCATAACCAGGGGAATGCCTGGAGGCATCATGCTGCCATAACCAGGGGAATGCCTGGAGGCATCATTCTACCATAACCAGGGGTATGCCTGGAGGCATCATGCTGACATAACCAGGGGAATGCCTGGAGGCATCATGCTGCCATAACCAAGGGAATGCCTGGAGGCATCATGCTGCCATAGCCAGGGGAATGCCTGGAGGCATCATGCTGCTGTTAAAGGGTTAAGGAAGTCTGGTAAGGACCTTTAATGGTTGACTTGATTTCAAATAAAACCAATAAACAAAAAGGGAACACTTACGTGGGTGAATTTACGGTGTCCGACGTGCGGCAGAGGGAGTTCGGCTGTGATCTTCTCTCCCACCTCCAGCTCTATCTCCAGTTGGATCGCGTAGTGGCACTAAAAGTAAAATCATTGTGTAAGGGCACGACAAGTATAATTATTGTGTAGTGGCACTAAAAGTAAAATCATTGTGTAAGGGCACGACAAGTATAATTATTGTGTAGTGGCACTAAAAGTAAAATCATTGTGTAAGGACACGACAATTATAATTATTGTGTAGTGGCACTAAAAGTAAAATCATTGTGTAAGGACACGACAATTATAATTATTGTGTAGTGGCACTAAAAGTAAAATCATTGTGTAAGGACACGACAATTATAATTATTGTGTAGTGGCACTAAAAGTAAAATCATTGTGTAAGGACACGACAATTATAATTATTGTGTAGTGGCACTAAAAGTAAAATCATTGTGTAAGGGCACGACAAGTATAATTATTGTGTAGTGGCACTAAAAGTAAAATCATTGTGTAAGGACACGACAATTATATTTATTGTGTAGTGGCACTAAAAGTAAAATCATTGTGTAAGGACACGACAATTATAATTATTGTGTAGTGGCACTAAAAGTAAAATCATTGTGTAAGGGCACGACAAGTATAATTATTGTGTAGTGGCACTAAAAGTAAAATCATTGTGTAAGGACACGACAATTATAATTATTGTGTAGTGGCACTAAAAGTAAAATCATTGTGTAAGGGCACGACAAGTATAATTATTGTGTAGTGGCACTAAAAGTAAAATCATTGTGTAAGGACACGACAATTATAATTATTGTGTAGTGGCACTAAAAGTAAAATCATTGTGTAAGGGCACGACAAGTATAATTATTGTGTAGTGGCACTAAAAGTAAAATCATTGTGTAAGGACACGACAATTATAATTATTGTGTAGTGGCACTAAAAGTAAAATCATTGTGTAAGGGTACGACAAGTATAATTATTGTGTAGTGGCACTAAAAGTAAAATCATTGTGTAAGGGCACGACAAGTATAATTATTGTGTAGTGGCACTAAAAGTAAAATCATTGTGTAAGGGCACGACAAGTATAATTATTGTGTAGTGGCACTAAAAGTAAAATCATTGTGTAAGGACACGACAATTATAATTATTGTGTAGTGGCACTAAAAGTAAAATCATTGTGTAAGGGTACGACAAGTATAATTATTGTGTAGTGGCACTAAAAGTAAAATCATTGTGTAAGGGCACGACAAGTATAATTATTGTGTAGTGGCACTAAAAGTAAAATCATTGTGTAAGGGCACGACAAGTATAATTATTGTGTAGTGGCACTAAAAGTAAAATCATTGTGTAAGGACACGACAATTATAATTATTGTGTAGTGGCACTAAAAGTAAAATCATTGTGTAAGGGTACGACAAGTATAATTATTGTGTAGTGGCACTAAAAGTAAAATCATTGTGTAAGGGCACGACAAGTATAATTATTGTGTAGTGGCACTAAAGGGCTGGTTCCACCAACACAATGGATTTGCCGTGGTATGTCTTGGTGTATCTTGTTACATCTTACAGTGTCGTGATATGTCGTATCTTCATTGTCACAAAACGTAGCCGTGCAGTGTTGGGTGTCTGTTTTGGTGCTCCACTACCGCGACACCTGAAGACACATCGCGACAAATAGGCACGCGGTTATTCAAACCTAGCCCGACTTAGCAAGACACCCAAATCGTGGCTAATCTTGCTAGATCTTGTGTGATTTTGTATACTTTTAAAGTATAATCATCATGTAATGTCACTAGGAGTATAATCAATGTGTAGTGGCACTACAAGTATAATCATTGTTTAATGACACTAGAAGGATGATCATCATGTAATGACACTAGAAGTATGATCATATATCATGTAATGGTCTGCTGGGGTGGACAGCAATGATCAATCTGGTCACCCTCTTGGTCGCCTCGCCTCTGCGTGGTGCAGGCCAGATATGCTTGCATGCAAGCATAACTAAAGCGATTAGGTTGGAGAGTTGGCTCAGTGGTAAAGAGCACTGGACTCGTAATCCCAAGGTTGTAGGACTTTGTGGATTCGAGTCCAGCCACTTTTCTCCTTCACCCTCAACAGTAGTTTAACGTGCAATATGTTCTATTAGACTTCTTTTGGATTTGACTGAATTTGAGAACAACAACTTTGACCAAAACGAGTTGCTTTCTGTATTTATCTCACTGCTGTACACACTAAACGAATGGACGACAAACAGAATATAGACCATAAAGAACGGACTGCAATACTCATAGGGGCATAGAGAATGAGTTCCCAATGTTAAGCCTATGGGATAAAATACCAGGGATGAGATAATATCAAGAGACGTCACGAGTTTGAGTCTGAGTTTATTTATGCCACGCATTTTGTTGGCTCCATAATTTCATGAGTCGAAGACGAGTGACATTACAGAGCTAACAGAATGCGTGGCATAAATAAGCTCAAACTCAAACGAGTGGCGTCTAGATTTTATCCTACCCCGTTTCCATATTGTTCGGTATCAGAAAGTAGTGGCACAAACAACACTTTATGTCACACCCATGAAATAAACAAATCCCATGTTAAGCCTATGGCGTTTTTTTATTAGGGGTAGGATAAAACGTCAAATAAACTGAAAGAATTCACTCAAAGATGGTGAAAACTGTGAGTAATGACGTTCGACACTTGCCTGTATGAGGGTACTGTGGACGGAAGGTTGGAGCGCGAAGCCTTGAAGATCTTCAGATAATAACATAAATACAGTCGGGACGGTGCTGCAATGTTCAATATTGACATTTAATTAGGACAACTTTCAACAAATTTAATTCCATAATCGTGCATTCTATAAAACTGAATATTTCAACATTCAACATTCTGACAAGGTTATGATTTTTTGGTTTTAAACAACCATATCGTAGCCATATCAGAGCTATATTGCAAGCGGTAGGTGCCCGGCTTTATCCTACCCCTAATAAAAAACCGTCATAGACTTGAAATTTTATGTGGCAGGCCGTGACATAAAGTGTTTTTTATGCCACTAGAGTAATAACAATATTGACCAATCAGAGAGCAGGATGTCAGCTACTATGAAAAAAAGTTCTGTTGGTCATTGACTAAATATTTATATTTTAGTACCGTACCCGGTAATACAAAAGCATAAACGAGGTAGGATAAATACGAAACCGAACTCGAGTTACACAGTCTAACTCTCGTTCGGTTTCTACTAATTATCTCACCCCTGGTATTTTTCCCCGTAGGCTTAACATTGGAGACAGGTTTTCCATGTAGTACTGTGAAAGAAATGCTCAATGACATTACAGACATAAGCCGATCAGTCAGAGTATTTTAGACGAAATAATCGTTAATAGCAATTATTAAACATTCAAGACGGTTTTCAAGAAAACGATAATTATCGCCAAATGTATGATAATTAGTCTAGGGCCTCAAAACGCTATTAACGTTTATCCATTTAAAAAAAGGGTCCCAGAACAACACGATCCGTAGCTACTAAAAATATGCCAATGCTACGTAATCTCACCCAACTTTGCGTCTTAAGACTACTCCATAACAAAAACTCATGGCTTATTTTCAGTGGCTACATATCTTGATGCAGTTCCTTTTTAGTATACAAGTTCAGCATGAATCACGAGCATGAATGGAGCTTGGTGGCTAAGTGGTCGGGGTGTTTGCCTCAAGCATGGGAGGTCGTGGGTTCAGACCCCAGTCGGGTCATACCAAAGACTTACACAAAAATGGTACCCACTGCCAATTTGGCTTAACACCCGCCATTAGAATGAGGAGTAGGGCCCAAATGGAAGAACGGCCGTATAGCCGAATTCGGTGATTGTGTGATACAATATCTCCTTGAAAATTGCTATAAAAAATATATGTATAAAAAAATTTGTATAGGGCACAGAGTGTTTGCTAGCTCTGCCATCATCCGCCAGGTAAGATACCGTCAATGTAGTCTGACACTTGATCAGGTCACAGTCAGGAGCAGGCGAAATTTATTGCTATGGCAACACAGGTGGCCAGGGAACTGGAGGAGGGGAGAGAGGGAGGGGTAGGAGGAGGTGTAGGGTTACAGGGACCGACTGGGGGGACATGTACAGGAGGTTCTGTCCCTACTGGACAAGTCTTTGATTCATGGGCCAGTCAGAGAAGTATTCATACTTTAATGAACTTTATTCTGATTTTGATTAATCATTTAATGAATGTTCTTAATCAAAGACTTGAGCAAGTCTACTATGTGCCCTATATCATAGGAATGTGATAGGTGAAGATGACAGCATACCTACCTGCCCTGCATGGCTTTATCATGGGAGAGGAAGGCGCTCCACACAACCTTGGGTCCGTCCTCCGGCCAGTAGAGGTCCTCGCTGCTCGACTCGTCTCCGTGATTCACATCTTCTCCCCAGGTGGGGTGACAGAGCCTACAGCTGGTCCGATCCGACGACGAATTCAGTAACTTGACGAGTTGTAAGGACCGTGCAAGCTGAAACCATCAACTGTGATTATATTATCCACCTCATACAAAGTGTCCATCCAAAACACATAGGGAGTGTGTTAGCACATATCCAGAACATACAGGTATAGCCACCTCATACAAAGTGTCCATACAAAACACATAGGGAGTGTGTTAGCACATATCCAGAACATACAGGTATAGCCACCTCATACAAAGTGTCCATACAAAACACATAGGGAGTGTGTTAGCACATATCCAGAACATACAGGTATAGCCACCTCATACAAAGTGTCCATACAAAACACATAGGGAGTGTGTTAGGACATATCCAGAACATACAGATATATCCACCTCATACAAAGTGTCCATAAAAACACATAGGGAGTGTGTTAGGACATATCCAGAACATACAGATATATCCACCTCATACAAAGTGTCCATCCAAAACACATAGGGAGTGTGTTAGGACATATCCAGAACATACAGGTATAGCCACCTCATACAAAGTGTCCATACAAAACACATAGGGAGTGTGTTAGGACATATCCAGAACATACAGGTATAGCCACCTAATACAAAGTGTCCATACAAAACACATAGGGAGCGTGTTAGGACATATCCAGAACATACAGGTTTAGCCACCTAATACAAAGTGTCCATACAAAACACATAGGGAGCGTGTTAGGACATATCCAGAACATACAGGTTTAGCCACCTCATACAAAGTGTCCATACAAAACACATAGGGAGTGTTTTAACTTTTAGGACATATCCAGAACATACGGATATATATGTTGCATGCTCCGGGTGGCGCTGAAATAGTTAACTGTGATTTTATTATCCACCTATTATTACATACCTATGGCCGTACGTCTATGAAATACTACCCGCTGCTAAGGGTGCAGTATAAGTAATGTTCGGGCGCACTGCGCCCGTAGTGAATATTCGGGCGCACTCTGACCATCGGGTCAATTGATACATTTAATAATTATCTAAAATGTCCTTCCCTTCAGGTTCAGTGACCAGGACATATCCGGAACATACACATATATCCACCTCATACATAGTGTCCATACAAAACATGTCCCTATATATAGAGAATGTGTTAGGACATATCCGGAACTTACACATATATGTTGTATGCTCCGGGTGGCGCGTACAAAAAAATACTGCGTATGAAAAAAAGCATAACTAAAACGAACTGATATCGACATGCCACTTGTCCAGAAAAGGTGGTTAATAAATACAATATAGGCTAGATAAAAGCGGCTGTATGCTCCTCGGAGTTGACTCTGCTCACGCTCGGATATTACTACGCATCACCTCCTCGGAGCATACGGCCGCTTGTATCTGAAACCAGTCAATATTGTGTATTTATCCTAGTAGCGTTATGAAGTATATGCATGAAATGATTTATATTAAAAGAGTCCATTCATCTGGAAGGCAAGTAAAGTGAAAATGTTGGACACCTTCATGAAAATTATAACTTCTCTTAACTGTTTTTTTTTCATAAGAAGTAAGACCGGTCATGTCACAGATGAGATATACAATAAGAAGACAGTGATATTGTAGTAAATAATTTTTTCACCAGAATAGATAATTGAATACATTTTTATGTTTATATAGTTCTAAATCCCAAATCTGGGGAGAAAAGGGAAATACTTTTATTTCCAGTTTGTTAGTGAATATGATCAGTTATTATTGATTTCACCTGATACAAGTGATGATAAAAAGGTATATAGATATATTTTACCTTAATAGTAATATGTTTTATTCGTGTGTCTGTTGTGTTGAGCTGTATCGTAATCTTTACCGTTTCCCCGAGATTGTAGCCGCTCTTGTCTAGGCTGAAATTCAAATTCCACATGAAAACAACTCGGCATCAGTCTGAGGTAACATTTACACAAACTGCATTTAATAAATAAGTGTTTATTATAGTGAGACATAGTCAGTGTGGCTGAATGTAATCTGTTCCTTGTTGTTTTTTGTCGGAAATGTTAAGCGAGTTCGAAGAACGAGGTTAATATCATTATATACCTGTGTCCGAATGTCTATTAAATACTGCCCGCTGCTAGGGGTGCAGTAATAATAATGTTCGTGCCCGCTGTGACTGCGATTTTGTAAGTCATTAAAATGACGTTTTTAATTATTCTAAGGGATATAATAATAAGCAAACGTCCTAACTGTGAACGAAATGGTTCTCGTTCTCGGCCAGTCGCCGATTTCATATGGCCTTCCGCCTAAGGCGTCAGGCCATATGAAATCGGCGACTGACCTTGAACGAGAAACGTTTCGCCCATAGTAAGGACGTTTCCTAATATTAGTTTTTGCACTGTGAATGTTCAAATTTCATCATTCTAGCGACAAACGGATTCCGTACAGCTATGACATAGATATCGGAAATGCGCACACAGGTTTATAATATTGTAGGTTTACAACGACATAAAGGGAGGGTCGTATTTGTTCATCAAATGACCGAGAACGGACACCGTACGGGCTCAGTCACTACGTTTTCTTATTACTATATACCTCCTACTCGTTTAAATACCCGTTTTATTAACTTTTCCGCTCCACGAAAAGCCACTGCCATTCACTACGGCCCGCTGTCACGGCGGGCGCGAACATTATTTATACTACACCCCTAGCAGCGGGCAGTATTTCATAGACATTCGCACACAGGTATATAGTAATACAGTAATAACTAATATAGTAATAACTTATTATTATATACCTATGGCTGTATCAACTACTTATACTGCCCGCTCCTACCCATGGCGTATTTATATCCGTACGGCACACTGTGACGTACGGGGTATGTGATCATGTGACTAAGTAACATTTTTAGGTATATAATAATACGAAAACAGGCTGTCTTCATACATCAAAATACTTGGTAAAATTATAGATCCCAAACATCCCTCTGCCTACAGCATCGGGATGTATGTGACCAATAATTTCACTGCGTATCTTTGACGCACGAAGCCAGTTTCCGTATAATACTCAGAATTGAAGGTAATCTTTAGCAGGTTTTTAATGAAGGTAATTTTTAGCAGATAGAATATTGTTTATGTGAGTAAAGAGTTAACCTGATGGACATGGCGAAGTCTGTCTTCAGCGAACGGAAGAGTTTGTTTATCGGCACGCGGTGGTTCACCTCGATGGCTTGTCCAGTCTCACAGTGAAAGGGTTCGTCCACCTTAAACGGCACACACGTCTGCCAAAAAAAACACAGTCATTTACGTACCATGTCTATGTGGTGTGGGAACTAAAAAACTCTCACCTTGGTAAATGTAAGGGTGAAATTTCTTATAGAGGAAACCTATGAAAGTTTAGGGTCTGAGCCCGTATCCCATCGAGTTTGAATCACGTAGTAATTCACAAGTGAAGCCGCGTGAATTACCTAGTGATTCAAATGAGATGGGATCGAGCTCTGACCCTTAACTTCAATGGGTTTCTAAATTTATCTCATCCTTAATATTAACTAATGGGCTAACATTCATGACATTATCCCCCATTGGATATTTTTTCCTAAATATCTAATGGGCGTTAGATACGAGTATCCAATGTTAAGTCTATTGAGAAAAAATACCAGGGTTGAGATAAACCTAAATTCATCAAAGAGATTAGGTCACCACTTTTGTGGTGTAAAAGAACATTGACAAAGTCTAGAAAGGATTTGTAATGGGTGTTAAATCAAACCAACAATCACTTCCAATAACAGAAGACACCTGGAGGGTCGAGGTAATATATGAAAACGGGGAGGTGTTTTAAAGTTGTGACGATCACTGCCAAGGGTAATACTGACAGAAAACAGGAATTATTCACGTAGCATGGTTTATGTGATTTCTTAGAAAACAGGAAATATCCACACAGCCCAGGGACCCATTTTCTAGACGGTATAATCATTAATAGCGATTATTAAAGATTTAAGGTTTTCAAGATAGATACAATGACCATTGGCCCAAAGGGTTTCATAATATATGATAATCAGACTATGGCCTCAAAACGGTCGCTATAAACGATTATCTTGTCTGAGGGGGCACCTTCTGTTCCCAAAAAGAAGTCCCCTTAAGCAGGGTGTCCCGGAAGCGGGGTTTCACGGTATATTATCCATATAAAATATCATTCATCTACAATTCTTATAACTAACATAATAATAATTAGTAATAACAATAGTCTAATAATTAGAGACGGGGTACCCGGGAAACGCCAGTCGCACAGCGGGTGGGAGGGCATAGTCTGGAACAAAAATGTCAAACATGTTTGAAATTAAATCGCAAGAGATATGTGCCTTTTTGGGATGTAGGCCTACTTGAGTCTGTGACTCATGCATGCACCATGGGGGCAGGGCAAGAGTCGCCGATGAAATTGCATTTTTGCATAGATATACTGCTATATCAAAGGCTAATCCTTCTCATACCATGTCTATGTGGTGTGGTGTACAGCCACTTTTCTCCTTTACCCCCAGCAGTGGTAGATTTACTGCTATATCAAAGGCCAGTCCTTCTCATACCATGTCTGTGTGATGTGGGAACTCTCACCTCGGTAAATGTGTAGGGGTGAGATTTCTACCTTCATTCATCTCATAGATTCGGTCAAACCAAAAGTAAGTCTAATAGAACAAATTGGACATTAAACTACCCAAACAAACAATCCCACTTAGCGACATGGGAGATTACTAGATCTTTGTGCTCATAGTCGTTGACTGAAGCATCACACATGCCCCTAAATCGCCTGGTGTGAATCGGGCGTGACTGACCTTCGTCTTCTCGGAGCCGATGACCTCCGCCGACACCTGATAACTGAGACGCGCCTCCCACTTCGGACCGTGCCAGCTCCTCTGCTCAAAGGATCCTACAAAGTACATTCAGCCGAACTAAACAGGGAGCCCTTTCACTAGTAGTGGGGTCAGAGCGAGAGGTAGGACTGCAACAGCGGCACCAACAGCGGCACCAACAGCGGCAACAACAGTGGCACCAACAGTGGCACCAACAGCGGCAACAACAGCGGCACCAACAGCGGCACCAACAGCGGCAACAACAGTGGCACCAACAGCGGCACCAACAGTGGCACCAACAGTGGCACCAACAGTGGCAACCCAAAAATCGCGTTTCGCTGTTGAGGTGGCCATTCCTTTCACTATGCCAGCATAGCGAACGGAACATTTTATAAATCAATAATAAATGAATAATTTGATAATTCCAAACTATTCCTTGTGTCATTCCCCATGTTTCAGTGTTTATTTGACGTCCCTACATGTATTATTGACTGAGTTATGGTGCAGACATTGTAGCTCTCGCTTGTCAGACATGGAAGTGATAGGCTAGGGTCGAGCAGCACAGTGGCATACCGACCGAGTAGTGCAGTGACTAGTTTTTGGTTCGAATAGTATAATAGTTTTAACAAATAATTTGACCACTGGAGAATTATGAAAATCAAGATGTGGGTAAAAGATACATATGGAATTGCTCAGAGCATTTTTTACTTTGATTAAATATGTTATGGTATGTTTTGAAATGGTTGTTTTGATCAATACGAGAGGGTAGACCCTCTCGCCTACAGTGGCTCTACAGTGCCAGTAACAGTGAGAGCCAATTTACTGATGAAACGGGTTCTGCCACTGTTGGTGCCGCTTGTGTCCCAAGTACCATTCACGCTTGACTGCACCTCCTAATGAAACGCACACTGCCTCTGTGGTGCCACCGTTAGAAACAACGAGACTTATCTCTTCTAGTGAAACGGCCCCCAGGTTTCAATGAAATGTAGAATGTATTTCTGTTTCTTCAAAATCTTTTTCAATATGTGCACTGGTACTTATGTATCATGAAGATTTTTTCTTCTTTTATTTACAGAATTTACATCGTTCCTTTTCATATAATACACGTGTTATTGGACCCGATTTTAATTGGAGCATGCTATGTTGCATTGGGTTTTATCATCCATCAATTACAAATCAATTGAAAATGAACACAGTAAACACTACCCATTGTTTCTGTGTTGTCAGAAACCATAACTATGTGGATTCGTAGCCATTTATTACTGCCTCAAAGCCATTGATTACAGAAAAATAGTCCCTTTGTATTGTAAAGTAAAGAAACTATTCCCTAAGGACCTCTGTGAAATAAGTGAAATAATATGACTAGTATATAATAAAACCTCTTACCTGGTAAGTGCTTGGGTAGGGCCTGTTTGAAAGGCAGAACATACTGCCCGATGGCGAACGGATCTAAACAGAAACACCTCATCAGTGAAGGCAGCGGCCATTTATATGTCACCAAGTTTAAAGGGACCATTCGTCAAGGACCTTCATATAGTGGATTCACTTTTTTTCAAATCAGTAAGAAAACGTGTCTTAAGGCCTCAATGACAAAGATGCATTTAAAAATACTCTTGGATAGAAACCCGGGACCGGTTTTATAGACGTGATAATCGTTAATCACGATTACTAAAGATATCTTGAGTTTTCAACATAAATTCAACGACCATTAGCCCCAATGGTTCGAAAATTATAGCCAAATGTATGATAATTACAAAGCGGTCGCTATTCACGATTCTCACGTCTAAGAAACCAGTCCCAGCTTCAAATTGATATTAATAATCTGACTCACCGCTGACATACACAGACACATTCATGTTAACGATCTGACTCATGACACATTCATGTTAACAATCTGACTCACATTTCTGTAGGCACAGTATGAGTTGCTCATCTAACACCTTCACCGTCTCACTGCAGACACACACAGACACATTCATATTAACGATCTGACTCACCGCTGACACACACAGACACATTCACGTTAACGATCTCACTCATGACACATTCACGTAAACAATCTGACTCACATTTCTGCAGGCACAGTATGAGTTGCTCGTCTAACACCTTCACCGTCTCACCACTGACACACACGGAGACATTCATATTAACGATCTCACTCATGACACATTCATATTAACGGTCTGACTCACATTTCTGTAGAAACAGTACAAGTTGCTCGTCCAACACCTTCACCGTCTTACTGACACACACTGACACATTCATATTAACGGTCTCACACACAGACACATTCATGTTAACGATCTGACTCACATTTCTGTAGACAAAGTATGAGTTGCTCGTCTAACACCTTCACCGTCTTACTGCCGACACACACTGACACATTCATGTTAACGATCTGACTCATGACACATTCATGTTAACGGTCTGACTCACATTTCTGTAGACAAAGTATGAGTTGCTCGTCTAACACCTTCACCGTCTTACTGCCGACACACACTGACACATTCATGTTAACGATCTGACTCATATTTCTGTAGACAAAGTATGAGTTGCTCGTCTAACACCTTCACCGTCTTACTGCCGACACACACTGACACATTCATGTTAACGATCTGACTCATGACACATTCATGTTAACGGTCTGACTCACATTTCTGTAGGCACAGTATCAGTTGCTCGTCTAACACCTTTACTGTCTCACTGCCGACACATCTGTCATCGACACAGGAACAAGGCCGCGTCAGACTCTTCACATTGTGAAACGTATCTGAAAAGTAAAATACATCCCTGCAGTCATTACATTAGAGATTAAAATGATTTTATTATCCATGTTACACGAAGACCCCATAGAAAATGTATGGGGACTTGTGGCTCCGTAAACCACTCGAGATTGACGTAGTAATACATGAGTGCTCGTGGTTTACGGCCGCCTGTCCACAAAACCATCGTTTATTGTCTATCTGGTTTATGGCATATCTGGGGCCTGTTTTTCAGACAGCGACATCTTTATTTGTAGTGATCACAAAAGAGTGACCAGTTGGGCGACCAAACCAGTGATCATGACCAAAAAGTGTTCCTCAGACCCGGTCACTGTTCAGCTGTTATGATCACTGTTGGTCCAAGGCCCATTCAAAAACAAAAGCATCTCTCACATGTATATTACTCAACAGAAAATTGTGAAATTTGGGAATTAGATAAAACAGATATAGATAATTCATCGCACATCAGACATCTTTTTTTTTCAACTTTCTTTATTGGTCATTAAATAGTAGACATAACGTCCAAGTAGAGTAGTTATTTTTTGGTAATCAAAACTAATACACAATAAAGAGGGATAAATCCGCCAGCAAAAAATAAGTCCCTGGTTTCAATCGGTTCAGTGGCATAACTTCAATGTAAATGTATTGAATACTTTGACTCAAAATCATGTGTTGAAAGTATCCTCCAATATTCTCCCACCAACACTTTGGTAAGAGAAGTTAGAGAAAGGAATACTAATTCTAAGAAAGGAAGCAGGAGAGAAGTTCAAAACAGGAAGTCCAATAAGAGAATTCACAGTGAAGAAATTGCAATCTGACTGAAACATGCAAATAAGAAACAAACTGTACACCATTCATACAACTGTGAATGGAAAGGAAAACTATGGAGGTCTAAATCGTGTTAAGCACGTGATCCCCCGAGAGTGAGTTATGGCCGGACAATGACCATGTGGAGGAATTGTGGACGTTGGCCGCCCAAATCGCTCATCCGCTCAGATCAGCTGGGACAATCTGCCTGGTGGATCAGCAAATCAGCCGGAATCGGCTGGACCAGCCCATTGAAAACCCTGTCGCCCGCAACCGTGTGGTCATCGCCTCTGGCCAGCCAGCCCTGTAAAAACCAGCCGGCTAGCCGCCTCTGGCTGTCTCTGAGCGTTGATTTGGTGGATCACATGCTTTAAACAAGTGAAGTTGACTCGTCATTCCAGACTTACACACAAATACCTCCTGAAATGAGAAAACCCCCTATTATGTCAAACAAGCAATATTCCTATATACCTATGAGCGAACAACCTATGATTACTTAACGCTGCTTGTGGTGGAATAACTTTTGTTTACTGCCCAGGTTGAAGTTACTGCCCAGGTTGTTATTTACTGCCCAGGTTGACGTTTACTGCCCAGGTTGACGTTCAGAGACATTCGGTTTTTATCGATATTAGCCGACAATTGAAGGTATATAGGAATAGGGAAACCACGTACCAGTGGAAATAAGTCAAAGGTACTCGGTAAGGCTTGGAAAAATTACTGCCCGCGGCTACGCCTTGGGCAGTAATTTTCCCAAGCCTTACCTCGTAACTTTGACTTATTTCCAACGGAACATAGTTTCCCTCTATTCCTATAACTCTACAGAATATATCCTGTTGATCCTTCATGGCATGGAAACGATAACAGAGTTAACATACCATCTCCTGCAGGTGTCTCATGGTGCCGAGGTGATAAAGGGCTTAACATACGATCTTTTGCAGGCCTTTTATGGCACAGACATGATGATGGAGAGAACTAAAGAAGAAACCAACAAGTTTTGGTCAAAGTCGTCGTTCTTCAACTCGTTTGAATGCTACGTGATATTCACTCGGCTGTCGCCTCGTTCATATTACTCCGCATCAAACTCGTGGAGAACGACTTCTTTGACCAAAACGAGTTGCTTTCTGTATCTATCTCACCCCTGTACGTACTAAAAGAATGGGCAACAAATAGGATATAGACCATGGAGAACGGACTGCAATACTTGAAGGGGCATGGAGAACGAGATCCCAATGTTAAGCCTATGGACATTTATTCCAGGGGTGAGATAAACAGCTAGTTTGTTTGGGTAGTTTAACGTCCTATATGTTTAATTAGACCTAAGAGTTAAGAGAACACTACATCTCCTGAGAAACTCTCATGGCACAGACATCATAACAGAGTTAACATATTGTCTCCTGTAGGCCGATCACAGCAAAGATGTGAAAACGGAGTAAATGTACCGTCTCATATAGGACTTTTACAGCAAAGACGTGAAAGCAGAGTTAATGTACCATCTTGTGTAGGACTTTCACGACAAAGATGTGATAACAGAGTTAACATATTGTCTCCTGTAGGCCGATCACAGCAAAGACGTGAAAGCGGAGTTAATGTACCGTCTCCTGTAAGACTTTCATGACAAAGATGTGATAACAGAGTTAATGTACCGTCTCCTGTAGGACTTTCACAGCAGAGATGTAGTAACAGAGTAAATATACCGTCTTGTATAGGACTCTCACAGCAAAGATGTGAAAACGGAGTGAATGTACCGTCTCATATAGGACTCTTTCAGCAAAGATGTGAAAAGAGAGTTAATGTACCGTCTACTGTAGGCCTTTCACAACAAAGACATGATAACGGAGTTAATGTTCTGTCTCCTGTAGGCCTTTCATGGCACAGATGTGAAAACGGAGTAAATATATCGTCTCCTGAAGACCTTTCATGGCAAAGATATGACAACTGTAGAAGTAAACACTGAAGCTGAGGCGTGGGTTCGGATCCCACCGCTGCCACCATGTAGAAGAAAACGCTGAAGCCACATGTGCTGAACAGGAAGTGCTCTTTATTATGTTACCTTCAGTACTAGAGAGTAGCACAAATATATGGCTGGATAACACTACAATAACAGAGTTAATATACTCTCTCCTGAAGGCTTTTCATGGCAAAGATGTGAAAACGGAGTAAATGTACCGTCTCATATAGGACTCTTACAGCAAAGATGTGAAAAGAGAGTTAATGTACCGTCTCATATAGGACTCTTACAGCAAAGATGTGAAAATAGAGTTAATGTACCGTCTCCTGTAGGCCTTTCACAGCAAAGACGTGATAACGGAGTTAATGTTCTGTCTGTAGGTCTTTCTCGGCAAAGACGTGAAAGCAGAGTTAATGTACCATCTTGTGTAGGACTTTCACGGCAAAGTTGTGGTAACAGAGTTAATGTACCATCTTTGGAGGCCAATCACGGCAAAGACATGACAACGGAGTAAACGTAGGCCTACTGTCTTCTGTAGGACTCTTACAGCAAAGATGTGAAAAGAGAGTTAATATACCGTCTCGTGTAGGTTCTTCATGGCAAAGACGTGATAACGGAGTTAATGTTCTGTCTGTAGGTCTTTCTCGGCAAAGACGTGAAAGCAGAGTTAATGTACCATCTTGTGTAGGACTTTCACGGCAAAGTTGTGGTAACAGAGTTAATGTACGTCTCATTTAGGACTCTCACAGAGAAGACGTGGTAATATAGTTAATGAACCATCTCCTGGAGGTCTGTGGTAATGGAGTAAATATATCGTCTCATATAGGACTCTAACAGCAAAGATGTGAAAAGAAAGTTAGCGTATTGTCTCCTATAAAACATTCACAGCAAAGACGTGACAAACAGAGTTAAATATACTCTCTCCTGAAGGCCTTTCACAGCAGAGATGTAGTAACAGAGTAAATATACCGTCTTGTATAGGACTCTCACAGCAAAGATGTGAAAACGGAGTAAATGTACCGTCTCATATAGGACTCTTACAGCAAAGATGTGAAAAGAGAGTTAATGTACCATCTCATGAAGGACCGTTCACAACAAAGACATGATAACGGAGTTAATGTTCTGTCTCCTGTAGGCCTTCATGGCACAGATGTGAAAACGGAGTAAATATATCGTCTCCTGAAGACCTTTCATGGCAAAGATATGATAACTGTAGAAGTAAACACTGAAGCTGAGGCGTGGGTTCGGATCCCACCGCTGCCACCATGTAGAAGAAAACGCTGAAGGCCACATGTGCTGAACAGGAAGTGCTCTTTATTATGTTACCTTCAGTACTAGAGAGTGGCACAAATATATGGCTGGATAACACTACAATAACAGAGTTAATATACTCTCTCCTGAAGGCTTTTCATGGCAAAGATGTGAAAGCGGAGTAAATGTACCGTCTCATATAGGACTCTTACAGCAAAGATGTGAAAATAGAGTTAATATACCGTCTCCTGTAGGCCTTTCACAGCAAAGACGTGATAACGGAGTTAATGTTCTGTCTGTAGGTCTTTCTCGGCAAAGACGTGAAAGCAGAGTTAATGTACCATCTTGTGTAGGACTTTCACGGCAAAGTTGTGGTAACAGAGTTAATGTACCATCTTTGGAGGCCAATCACGGCAAAGACATGACAACGGAGTAAACGTAGGCCTACTGTCTTCTGTAGAACTCTTACAGCAAAGATGTGAAAAGAGAGTTAATATACCGTCTTGTGTAGGTCTTTCACGGCAAAGAGGTGATATAACAGAGAAAACACGCATCTCCTTGAAGAGTTAACAGTGGAAATATCGTATTTTTATATCAGTTTTGTAGACAGGAAGGATGAGACCATATACCACCATGCTGTTGACAGTAATCCATATTGGTTTCAGATTCGGTTTTGGTTTCACAAGCATAAGGTGTAATAAGATAAAATGTATATTCCTTTCTGATACATACTCGCATACCGCGTTTCATTCAATAACAATATTCCACAAGCTCTCAGAGCGAGTGGAATATTTTTAATCAAACAAATACCAATACGATAGCAGAGGTTGGTATTTGTGTAACATACTGGCACAGGTATATGATAACAACACAAAATGAACAATAATAAGACAGTACCACCTTTCACGGCACAGATTTTTAAACCAGCGTTATTTATCACAGGCACAGAGCCAGTTACAGCTCCATGACACAGGCATCTATTGAAAAGTTCACGGTGCTTAGTTTTGTGTGACCTAATTTGTGACGGGGTCCTAAAAGGTTCATGCAGTGTGAAGATGTCGCTGGTGTCAATGAATACTTTGATATTTGACACCTGTGGGTTGAACTGTAGACCAGCATGCAGCACTGGTCTACAGTGATACGATGGTGGTGGTAAAGATGAGAAGTATGTGGTAGATGGGGAGAGCGTGTAGTGTATGGTGGACTGTAGTTGGTAAAGTCCTAGAATATGTCACAAACACTGGAGTAACTATCACTAGAATACTGTAGTCCATGGGATGTAGTGGGTAGAGAACTTCTTCTTGGCAGCGTCAGCCCTTAACAGAGTCAGCCCTTCACAGATAAGATCTGCTCAGAGGTACTTTGAAATGTTTCTGTTATTGGTAATTTCCACAGGTACAGGTTCCTCACATGCCAGACTAAGAACCCAGAATGATGGGTGTAGCTGGCTTATATAGCTAGTATTGAGGTTGCATGCATTAAAGAGTCAAGGTCGTTGTCCCAAATGCTCACTCCCAACACTCTGTCCTACTAACTCAAATGACCTGTCCTACTGACCAGGCCAGGTGGGGCAGTAGGTGTGCAGGCGCTGACCTACTGGCCCAAATGATCCATCCCTACTAAGTGGGACAGTGGGTGTGCTGGCGCTGACCCACTGGCTCTAATACTCCATTTTACTGGCCTTCACCTTGGGTGCTTGTGTGCCGACACACTGTCCTAGATATAGCTCTCAGGGCGTTTCATATGGGATATATGCCTATACGTAAGCTATACAAGAGCTCACAGTTTTACTTATACATTTCTTATACCTTTCTTATATATTTCAATATTTGTGCTTGGCTCAGGTCCAGTGCACTTGAATGATTCTCCTGTCACACAACGTACGAAATACCCTACAAGTTTCAGATTCCGACTGTGCCTAGATGCCTACAGGAGACAATACATTAATTACGTTTTGCTGATAGTGGACAGACCAAACCTTACTATGTACACCAAAAGCGTGGGGTACAGGGCAGCAATGCTATGGAATAATCTTCCCAACGAAATGTGTGCCGTAAACTCGCCAGGAAAACTCAAGAAATATCTTTAAAATCGCCAAGAAATGTAAGGAAACAGTAGGTCTAAAAAGGATAACAGCTTTATCATATCTAGGCTATGCAAGTGTGTGACAATAATAAAGATCTTTTAGAAAAAAGAAAAAAAAAGGGAAAAGTGAGGAAAATATTACCACTGAGGGAAAAGTGAGGAAAATATTACCACTGAGGGAAATCAACCCCCAACTTTCACTAATTTCATTCATGATCACCGACTTCACCTATCATACTATAATCTCACCCCTGGCACAGGTTTAGCCGTAGAAATAACATTAGAAAACTACACTCAACGATCACCCCGGTAAAGTGACAATACTACGCCACGGCCGTGGCGTAGTGAATCTGCTAAGTATATTCTGACTATTCTGAAGTTGTGATGATATTTAATGTCGTAGAAAGGGGTAAGAACCGCACTCGAATCGTAAAATAGACAATACTCCATTCGTTTGGCTGTGCCATAATCGTCACTCGTCTTCGCCTCTACGATGATTGCGTCCCATCCAAACTCGTGGAGTATTGTCTATTTATACGATTCTCGATGCAGTTCTATATAAGTACGGAGCAGTAAGCCCCATTGATAATTACTCTTCCTATGTAAATGCTTGATTGTAACTGATAATATGCGAATTGATTTATTTACTGCGAACGCGGATGTAATGAAGCTAGTTAGAGTTAGAGGAATGAATCAGCGCTCTCTCACTCTGCCTAAAATGTTCCTAATCTAGATAGACCCTATTGAGGTATCCCAGAATTCAGTCTATTCACAAGTTCCGCTTTTCGCTGGTTTAATACCGACGTATGGTGATAGACCCTTTACCCGTAACCCAGAATTAATGCAGTTTAACGGTTTTCAGAAATTTTCAAATTGAAATTTTGATGCCAGAAATGGAAATATCAGCTATTTCTACATGGAAATCCGAAATTATATTCAGTTTCTCCAATTATAAATCAGATAACTGTGGTTCATGCTGTCGTAGTGTGGCTAGTCAATCGGGAGCGGAACTTTTACTTACCCGGGGCGATAATAGGGAGATTAGTAACCTCTGGAGGCTCTATACTGCCAAGCTTAATAACTGCCAAGGTCACTACACATATATGAAATTATAAAAGTTATATAGTCACTGTTATTTTTAGAAATAAATCATAAGTGGCTTTTTATTTGTCATAGTATTTCCCATTTCACTCACGATCTTCCTTCTATAAATTAATAACCAGTAAACCAATATTTGCCTGCCGGAGGGCAATTTGCTGTATTTTGAGTAATTCAGGAGATGTAACACTTACAACTTTCCAGTCCACTGATGGTGACCTTGATGCCGTAGCCAGAGGTCGGGCCGTCGATTCTCAAGTAGACTGCACTGTGAAAAACACACAGGTCCAGATTAGAGCATTACCATAGTCATTTATATAAAAAAAACAGGACAAAACTGGTGTATAACAGGCTCAAGAGTTGAGATAAATACACAATATTGACTGGTTTCAGATACAAGCGGTCGTATGCTTGTCTGTTTGGTTAGTTTTTGTTCAAATTGTTCAAATAGACTTGGTCGTATGCTTCGAGAAGTTGACGCGTAGTAATATCCCAGCGTATGCGAGGATATTGCACAGAGTCAACCTCAAAGAGCATACAGCCACTTTTATCTGAAACCAGTCTATATTGTATCTATTATCCACCTTTTACTGTTCAGTATGTGCTATTGTTCCATGGTGCTCGCTGTACCAGAACCCAGAGCATACAACATATCTATGTGCTCCGGGTATGGTGATATACACGCCTTATGTGTTTTCTATTGACACTTTGTATTAGGTGGATGATAAAAGGTTTGGCAATGCCTAAAGAGATTTAAAGTAAATTCAAACTCAGAAGGTTATTTGTGAATAAAAGAATAAGACTCAATAATGTATGGAACCTGACCCTGCCACTAAAGTATGCAAACCTCCTGGCCTCATCTCCATTTAAGGTTCTAGACGGGCTTTGTCTTGCAGTACCTAGCTGCATCTTGATAGATCGTCCTAAATCTTGTAAGATCTGGTTGTGTGTCAACCCCTATCTGTGCAACCCCTATTATCGATCATGGAGGGGGGGGGGGGGGGAACCTCAACCAGGCACCCTCACAGGATTCATCCCAACCTAACCATTGGATGACCGTCCACAAAGACGTCTTGCAGCATGGGTTTTATCCTACCCCTAATAAAAAACCGCCATAGACTTAACATAGGGAAATTTTATGTGGCAGGCCGTGACATAAAGTGTTTTTTATGCCACTAGACCAATCAGAGAGCAGCATGTCAGCTATTATGAAAAGAGTTCTGTTGGTCGTTGACTCAATATTTATCTTTTAGAAATACAAAAGCATAGACGGTCTCTGGTCAGGTCTGCTCCTCACTACACTCGGCTACACCTCATGTAGTAATACGCGACCTTCCCATGTGGCATAAACAATGTCAAGTCTAACTCTCGTTCGGTTTCTACTAAGTATAACAAAGCATGACAAGGGGGAAGGGGGTGGGTCAGAGTGATAAAAAAATTGCATGACGTCATCTATGGACAGTCTCCGGTCAACAAATCGGTGAAGATCGGTGAGAATCGGTGAGGATCGGCGCGGATCGGCTTATCTTACCCGAAGATGGTGTCTCCTGCGGAATAGAGATGAGAGTTGAATCTGAGGAGAATCTCCGCCATCATTCAGCGTGTCGTAAACACGTTAAAACGTCAGCTCTCACTCCGCCATCATTCAGCAGTAAACACGTAACGACGTAGACATGCTGCCAGTCCACACACACACCACAACACACCACAACACACGACCCCAGTCCCCAGCACGTATAAACCTCACTGAACCGAGACTTCTCACAAACTCACGCAGCACTTCACGGAATTCCCCGGAGAGCCGGAGGTGTGAGAGCGCTGACGGCGTCCGCTTGACCTAAATAGATCTGCTATATGTATACATGTATAGAGAGTGTGTGTTCTACTTAGAGGGAATGACCTGTGGATATTAATGTACCAGTGTTTAACCGTTAACCCATTGGCGCCGGGGTTTTTGTCTTGAAATGTAAAGCACATGTCACTCCCCTGAAAATTGAATATGATGATCTGTAATTATTATGGATACTACACATTCAAGTTTTTAAAAATACCTGTCAATTTCCTTGTTTTTGAAAGAATTTACAGTACATTTTGTATAAGGTCAAGTAAATTTAATGGAGATATTTTACCTAGTGGGTTATGTCAAAGTAGACTTAACTTAATTTTTTCTCATATGGTATTGCAATATGCCATAAAGAATCAATTTAAATGGATAAATGTGAATATTCAAAAATTACTAGGGGGTGCCACTGCGAATTATAGGATATGCCTTTAATATGATATACGAAATTATTGTGATTTTTGTAATAATATGATATATTGCCTTTAATGTGATATACGAAATTATTGCGATTTTTTAAATATAACTAGAAGAAATTCATCAATAAACATGAAATATCGCTAGAATATAGATACAATCTCCTGTTTGAGATCTTTATGTTAAGTAAAAGCAGTATCAAGCGATTAAAGAGTAGAATTATTTTAATGGTCTTGCCGTGTGACCACGGGCACCCGGCGAGAAAGGGTTAACGTCGAGTCACGACTCTGTGCTCTTTGTATTGGGGGGGGGGGGGGGGGGGGGGAGGTGAGCTTTGCATGGGCTTCTATGATTCTCAATCAAAACAAATGATATTAACTCAAACTGAATCATAAAGTATGAATTCTACAATATACATGAAACCGTTGGGACTCTTCGCACGGGCTTCAATAATTTTCAATTAAATTAAATGTTATTAACTCAGACTGAATCATAAAGCATAAATTCTACAATATACATGAAACCGTTAGGACTCCTCGCAAGGGCTTCAATAATTTTCAATTAGATTAAACATTATTCACTCAGACTGATTCATAGAAGATTCGTTAGCCTTTTTTTTATTTTATTTTTTAGAAAATGCAATATCCTTCTTATAAAATAACCCGTGAGAGTATTGATAGATGTTTTTAGATATGGCGCCAAACAATCAATTTTCTTAACAATTGAAACATAGACCAGTGCTTTTTGTATCGCGGGAGGCGTTTTTTTTTCTTTCTTTCTTAGATCTTTATTGACGTCCTCAATGTGTACACATTGTTCTTCCGAACATCTGATCAGTTTCCATTAGATTTTTAAATTTTTTTAAATTTATCTATTTATTTATTTATTTATTTATTGGGGTGTTGGGGGGGGGGGGAGGGGTATGGTGGCAGGTGAACCTCACATGAGCTTTGATAATTCTCAATTAAATTAAATTTTATAAGATACCGCTGATTCATAGAGTACAGATTTTACTTAGTAATCAAGTAATTATTTCTCCAACTTAAGACTAATTATCTAAGGAGGTAAATAAACTAAAGTAGAACGCGCATTTATAAGCGGACACCCTCTGTTCCGGGATAAACTGGCTGCTTACGCGGGGTGTCCGCTAACACGGGGTTGAAATAAACATATAATTGAGGGAACCGTTCCGAGCAATGGTGTCCGTTAACGCGGGGTGGCCCCTTACGCTGAGTGTAATAAAGTAATTGTTTCTCCAACTCCAACACAAACTGATATCTAAGTGAAATGTATTCTACAATCAGCTAACGAGCTAACCATGGACATCTTACAAAGTCCATGATCATAGACGGGTTATCAAAGAAAATATCAGAAATAAGTGTTATACGTTTACTAAAATGAGTAGTATACATAGCTGTATAGACCGCAAAATGAATTGTTCTAAATCACTCAGGCGTGGTACTCCGCAGATTGTTCTTTTGTTTGTTTATTACCCAATCTATTGTCTTTTGGCCGAGGTTGTTTGCATTATGAGCATACCGTGCCGGGAAGTCGGCGCCGGGTCACCTCAAGGGATTATCTCGAGCATTGTTCTTGTTCAGCGGAGCGTATTACTCCGCAGGCGCAAACACGGCCGAGCACACATTTGGGGGCACCTAGAGCTGCGGAGTAAACACGTCTCTGAGGGGTGCGGCGTTTGCCGACCGTAATTAGTTTAACCAAGGTGTTTAACTTATACATAGAGGGGTGCGCTGTTTACCGGCCGAAATTAGTTTAGGGAAGCCTGTGTCAGGTAAACACGTCTTTTGATATATAAGATGTTGACCGCTCTTGATTAGAGAGAGCTCTTACTGAAGGGTGGAGCATGTATGTATGTATGATCAATAAGGTGTTTAACTTATGCGCACCCCTCCTGTAGGTGAGGTTTGGAACTAATTGATAACACTAAGTCTAGGGGATATAAGTATTATATATATATATATGTAATATGTACACATGTATATGTATATATATATATGTATATGTATATAATGTATATATATATATATGTATATATGTATAGTATATGTATATATATATATGAATGTAATGTAATGTAATGTATGTAAACATAATAGAGTACAAGTATGTATTATGACATGTACTGGATAATTAGGTTAATAATACAGATATTGATAGATAATGTATAGATTAAATTATATATGTATTAATATATAAAATATAATAATAATAATAATAATAATAATAAATCCTAACAGAACACATCTAGTCAAGTATTAATACTTTATTACTTATATGCACATAACGAATCATAAGTATGGTATACTATGGTATGGTATGGTATGGTACAGAATGACAACATTATAATACAATAATATATAATGATTATATGATTGACACGGTGTGGTATGGTTTAACTATACTATACTAAAGGTAACATCATCAAACTAATCAGAATCATTACAAGTCTTTAGAATTGGTATGGTAGGTAAAGATAAGGTAATACAATGAACCGTTCAATTAGCTAAGCTAAGTTAAACTAAGCTAAGCTAAGCTATGCTAAGTTAATTAGATGAGAAAACCAGGTAAACTATAATAAAATGTATAGAATATATACCACCCTTTTACAGTTATCCTCCTGAATACCTATCCATATAGATCTACGAGAGTTGTTATATATGAAGTCAAGCTAAGTGTGACAAGGGATAATATCTTTAGAAACTGTTTTACCTATGAAACCTGACTGTACGGTTCTACAAGAACTATTACGTATGTATGTATTTATGAATCTAAAACTATTCTTAGCTAAGTTATACCTCTCGAAACTGTTCTTTTACTTAACAAATCCCGTTCACTACACAGGGTCTATATGGTTTTTTAGCCCAAGTGTGACACCTTATCAGGTGGTGTCATTCCTGTGGGTGACCCACTACGCTGTCTTTTGAAGCCGCTATACTTAACAAAACCTTTCACCACTCCGATATTACCGAGTTTCTCAGTCACTGGAGATGATTCTTCAGAAGCAATCAGTGTGGGGAGTGATGTGGATGCGAGCAGTGATGCCAGTTCCATCATCTGTGATGACAGCTGCGGGGGGACAGGTGGTGACGAGGTAGATGGTTTTGCGTAAGGTTTAGGCTGCTGTCTCCTACGGGAACGTGGTGTAGGTCCGGGACCGCACAGTTTCGATGACGCCTCATCCTTCAACAACGCTGACTCTAAACTGTATCAAATATATTATAATAAATATTACATCATACAATAAATAATAATTGATTATAACACGCTATTCATATCCATATCCATATTTATACTATATTACATTAATATAATTATTTGTAATCACATATATAGTATATTGAATCATCGGATAATATATATATAATATATACATAATATTATTATGATCATCATTTGTATCATAATTAGATGTGTAATGTAAGGATAATATTAGATTCATATTGTCTAGTATAGTAATATGAGGAATAAACGGTAAAAAGATAATATAGATGTATTATATAGATATTATTATATCACATGTATTACAATACATACATACATACATACATACATAAATTCATATAACATATTGGATATATAATCATAATGGTATAATAATAATAATAATATAGAAATAATATCTTACCTTAATTCCATTGACTCGTCACTACTATCATTTCTGCTTTTATACTCCGGTAGTTGTACCTTGAGGATAGTACCATCAAGATAGTGAGGGTCGCAATCATCCGTAACGGGATCTACATGCTTCTTTTGCTTTGATGAAGCTCCATCGTCATGTTGAAGCGAAGGTGTAGCATCAACGTTGCTTGACTCAATTTCCAAACCGCTGTTGCTTCCTGATCCCGATATGTTGACGTTGCTGGTAGATGCACGGTCAGAACACCTGTTACATAAGCGGTCACAACATCTCTGTATTAATCCTTTACGGTCGAGATGAATTAATAGACTTATGAAAATGGCAAATACCACACCCACACCACCGGCACCGGTCGCACTGACAACGACAACCATCATTCGACCGGATCTGTTATCCACTTTGTCAACACCTTTTACGCTGGATTCACCCTCAGAGGGATTAGGGTTAATGGTGTTACCCTTTATCTTAACTGTATCTTCATTTACCACGACTTCAACACCATTTAAGACTTCGCTAGAAGATGTATCATCATTAACATCATCATCATCATCATTATCAGTATCATGATCTATAACATTTTCACTGTCCTTGTTCCTGTCCTGGTTACTGTCTATCTGCATAGGTGTGTCAGATTCGTCATTCCTTGCGGGTATCCTCCTACACTGGTCAGTGTCTATTACACTTCTTGGTATACTTGAACATGAAGCGGTTATAGGATTCCTCCGGAGATCTATTCTGGTGAATCTATCCACGGGAAAATCACCTATGGTCCTGATGTTATTGCTACGGAGATCAAGGACAGAATATCCTGTGGATTTTCCATGACGGACATCAGGCATACTATATAATCCTATGTTGGCGCAGGAAACTACTCCTCGTGATGGATAACAGACACATCTTCTACCAGGTCCACATTTCAGCAAGGCTTCGGATTGTATGAAACATACAATGATGACAGATAGAGCGAAGGCTGTTTTCATGTTTACTTGTGAAGATGAGAGACCTTACTCTAATCAATACCTCTAGTATTCTGAGTCAATAAGGATAATGACATCTTTCTTATACCGATCAAAGAGGAAAGGGGTGTCACTAGAGACAGTGTCAATGATGAGGTAGCGATACCCGAGACGGTGACACTATCCGGTGACATCTTGATAAGATCTCCTTTCACCGCAACACATGTGTATACACCGGTAGCGGTAGCTGCCTGTAATACACACACACACAACACGCACGCACACACACTCATTCATTTGTACTGGACAGTCACTGATTTCTATCACAGAATTTGAAACATGTCATTGGTGATGACATTGACATTGACATTGAGATTGACATTTAGCAGTGACTAGTGACATCGAACTGACACTGACGTCTACATTCAGTATATTCCTAAATGTTATTCAATTAGATTTAGTTCAACCAATTTGAATTTAAGTACTCATTAAATACAGTATTATCTTATTCACCGGTAAAGATGGAAAACTACCAGTTTATAATACTCATTAACTCTAACGTTTACCTTATTATTCTCTTAAGACGTATTAGCCTAATACCAGTTTGATTAAGGAGGTGAAGTTACTCAGTCTTGGAGAATACATTACATAAAGTTAAACATGACCCTTAATCACAGGACTGAATACACAGTCAGACCACACAGCTTTAATCCTCAAGTAGACAGTATGTAAACAGTGACCCGTTCAGCACAACATCGATACAGCTCATAGAGTCTAACGATAATTTTACCCTCTACCGGAGAAACACGTCATTTTTTTACGGTAAGACATTCTGTAGTAGTATTCTAAACAGTAGGTTTTTTTTACCACTAACATAAATACACCGGTAAAAATTACCCATATTGATGGAGGCACCGGAAAAAATTACCAAGACCTCAAGATACGAACCC